>PVHP010050193.1:0-11883 GCA_004024765.1 Zapus hudsonius
CCTCTGCCACAGCACTGCAAACAGCGGCAGGAAGGTGTGCCAAACACTGGCAAGGGGAAGCTGGCTTATAACCCCATAAGCCTGCCCCCAACAACACAGCTTCATCGAGGTTGTAAAACCCAAACTGCCATCAGCTGAGGATAGATCTATCAGAACACATTCAATTGTTTGTGGGGGACACCTGTATCAAACCATGACAAGGACTCAGCTATTTTTTTCAACAATGAACAGACTATGCTCTATTGTGGGTAATCACAGAGTATCTAAATTTTATTTAAACAGTTGTCTTATGTAACTCAAAGACATTGCCAACCAGCTTCAGGTAAATGCATCACCTTCCTTGAGCCCTTGGAGAGCCCAGGGGTCTATATGGCCTTGGCTCTTGCCACTATTGGGACCTCTAACAGGGATAAGTTTAATACTCCTCATGACCCCTTGTTTCCTGAAATATGTCCAAAACAAGTCTATTGCCTCTAAATAAACTAACTCTTTAAGATATATTCCCTACTACATGATACAACCTCAAGCTCAGACAATGATCTTCATCTAAGAATAATGATTTCAACCTCTGTGGTTGTGTTTCCAACCTCTCCTGGGTAATTGGTATTTTTCAAACATAGATGTCAAGATTTATACTGTATTAGTTGTTTATTCCTGAAAACCTCTAGGTTAGATCAATTTATTTGGATTCTATTCAAAACTGACAATATGTTCTATCTGTATTTACAGTCATGTGACATTTAAATCTCCTTTCATACTTCAGTTATGGCCTACACTATCCCAAGACAAACAAACTTAAATGTTAGGCAAATTTAAAAGTTATGCCATTCTTCAACTAGACATGCTTCCTAGTAAGTTATAGGTGGATATACTTATCCTCTGAGTGTTTTATCTACTTATGTAGAAGCCAAATTCAATTGGAGTCATGGAGTAAATAGGTAAATATTTTTACATCTGCTCCCATGTCATGAGGCCATAGGAGATGGAAGGATACTCTTTAACAGGAAAATCACCATGGAACTCCTGGATCACACTGACTCTCTGGGTGCCTGCCTTTCTGGGTCAGCAAAGACATGGAGACCAAGAAACAAAATCAGTGTACAGTCTAAATAGCAAAGTCACAAATCAGGCTTTCCAAAAAAAGGGAAGGCCAAGATCAACAAGGCCTGACCTCATCCTAACTGCCAACACCAATGCTGGAGAAGCCTCAGTGCTCCTCCCAGGTCCTTAAAATTCTCCTTGGAGATGATACAGGGAAATCTTAGCACAGCTATATTTGGTTTTTACTGTTGAATCCCCCCCCCCCCGAGTTTGTGTCCTCTAATGCAAAAGAATTATACAAAGGGACAGAAATAAGTCTTATTACACATTTATTCTAGATTAATTAATTTAGGAAAAGGGGAATTGGATGGGGAAGCCTCCCAGTCACCACGTGGTCTGTGAGGTTCATAATATCATATTATTTAAGGAAACATGGGAAGTACAGAGTTCTCCAGCCACCAGTGTGTTGAGAAAATGTAGAGAGTTTAACAGAACTTAAGTTGTTCAGCTAAATAAGCAGCAGAAGAAAAGATAATAGAGAGCTCCCATCATGATAAAGAGAGATTCATGAGGGAAAAAGTCTGGAGCCTGCCCCCACCCCAGCCATTACCTTCCTAAGGCCTGGAAATTTAGAGATCCTTCTGCTGCCCGGCCATGTCGGGGAGAGGCCGGCTTCTTCAATGGAAGTTAATTTAAGTTTTCCCCAGGTGAGTCAGAGAGACAGCTGATTGGTTCATTTATTTGACCAATCAGTTTTAGACCCTAGCTAGACACCTCCCACTCAAGGGGAGGAGTGTTCTCTGCAGATACCTGACCCTGTCACAGAGAGTCAGAAGTGACCCCTAAAAAACAGACAAATACTTATTTAAATTTTGGCTTCCTACTGGAACTTAAACACTCAGAGAGAAATGTATAACAAAAAATATAAGATTAAGACTTACATGTTGGGACCTGCCCTTCAATAATCTAGCTCTATAATGAGGTTACTTTTGAATCTTTCTCTGTCTCTTGCTCTCCTTGGATATAAGGACAACATAAAAAATCTTAAAATTTGAAGACTGTTATCTATAGATATCAAACAAGCTCACAAGCAGTTCCAAAGTAATCTAAGGGAGCTCTCTCTCTCTCTTCCCCACTCCATGGGTATCAATTTTTAACTCCTCTCTCCCTCTTGAATCAGCTTAATATTATCAATCACACTGCTTGTTTCCTGTGCCCTTCACAGTATGGGTAAGCCTAGCGGCTTCCATAGCTGCCACCAGGCTGGCTGCAAGGGGGCTAGGCCATAGCCTTCTCTCCTATGAGCAGCTCTCTACAGAGCTAAGTGTGGCTATCCAAGGCTCCACAGAGGCCTTACGATTACTTCAAGAACAGCTCACTTCTTTAGCATCTGTTGTCCTACAGATTCATAGGATACTATATCTGTTAATGGCTGACAAGGGCGGAATGTGTCTTTCTCTAAATGAGGAGTGCTGTTACTATGTAAATCAGTCAGGTAAAGTGGCACTTGAAATAAAATCAAAGACCTTGCCAACCAGTTTCAGGTAAATGCATCACCTTCCTTGAACCCTTGGAGAGCCCAGGGGTCTCTATGGCCTTGGCTCTTGTCACTATTGGGACCTCTAACAGGTATAAGTTTAATACTCCTCATGGCCCCTTGTTTCCTGAAATATGTCCAAAACCAGGTACACTGCCTTACTCACAAAAAATTTAATCAACTATTAATGACTTCTTACCAGCCTGTCACCACATCTGAGCCTGAATCCATCCCACAACCCTGAAATGCCATCTCATCCAAGCCTCCCCTGGACATCATCACCCCACTGTCAGCAGGAAAAAGCCACACTGAGAGACTTGAGCCATATACCATAACAAAAGGCTGGGATGTTAGGTATAAATTCAGGCAACACCTCCCCCCAACCAGTGCAGCAAGCCTCAAGAGAAAAAGACATTCCTTCCTCCTTCCAGGACACCTGGTCCCTTCCCCCAACCTGGGCATTCCCCTTAAATTACTAATCTGACCTTGCAATGTGCTCTTTCCCACTTGGGAGATAGCCTGCAGCTCGGGGTTCCTTTCCTCTGATTAATGCCTTTTCTTTCAGAGTGGTCTCTCATAGTAGTCAATCTAACAGAGACTATGTTAAACTTATACTCAGGTAAAATCCACAACCACCAAAATCAAGTGGTTTGAGGCCCAGGTAGAATACTTTGATTTGGTATCTCATTGCCAATTCGTGATCTTTCTTTCAGAGCTGTGGGCACAACTTAGCAAAGAGCACTTGCCTGACATATCTTTACTAAAGGTATTTAATCTGACAATAGGATGAATCATCTAGTATGCAAGGAAAGCAAGTGAAAGAACAAAAAGTGCATTAGACAAGCAAGTGTATATGCACACTGGTGACCAGGGCCCAGCGTCCAAGAGCTGACCGTGTCTTGGTGCAGAGAGCATGAGCCACTCTATCTACTTATGTTTCATTTTATTTCCCAACTTTCTACACTAAATCTCTGTTATGTTTAATTCAGTAAAATCAACTATGGAAAACAAAGTATATCATTCATTAGTTGGAATTTAGTAATGTGAAAATAAACCTGGGAATCTGTCACTGCCCACCACCTGCGAGGGCAATGATAAAACACACACACACACACACACACACACACACACACACACACACCGCTTATGGGTGGAAGAATGCGCATTCTCTCTTTATTGCTCTCTCAGATCCCAGACCTCTCTTCCATAAATGAAACCAGAATATATAGAGCTCCTTGCCAATCAGGGAGCTATTGGTCTATGATAAGAACCTGTGAGCATGATGTGCAAATAGCCAATCAGGACTACCTCCAGAAACCTATTAAGCCAAGCCCCTCTTGGCAAGCTGTCAGGTGCTGTCCTGAGATTAAGCCAGGGTGTGCCTCCAAAGGTCCCCAAAGGCTTTCACCCCCGACATATCCCCCTTTTCTTTTATAAAAAATAGGCTTGGGACCATGTCTGTCTTAGGTTGTCCATGGCAAATTACATTCTTACCTGTCATTGGAATTCTGACCTCTAAGCATCAGAACCCTATCTTAGGTTGATATGTATTTCCATGATCTTACCCGTCTCTGACTACTGATCCAACATATTAAGCCTTATATGGGGGAGGATTGGCCATCCATAGCTGCCATGGCTTGCTTAATTAGCTGTGCTTGCAGTTGTTGGCGCATCTGAGATTGGCAAAGCGTTAATGCACATCAGACCAAGAGTTCTTATCATAGATGCTATGGTCGGGATATGTACTTTAGCAATAAAGATTGGGTTAGGTTATTAAACTCATAAGTCCAATGACTAGTTAACATATATGACAGCTGTCTAGACATTTTTGCTGCATGAGAAAGGTTATCATACAAAACATCAGTTGTATAAAGTCCTACAATAGAATGAATACATCCCAATGTCATTAATTGTTCAACGATATTAAGTCTTTCTTGTACAAGATCAACTCGTTGATTAAGAATCATAAGTCCAGTTTTAAATTGTCCATTTAGTTGATTCTGGATGTTCAGAGCTTGGGCAGTCGCAGAAGAGTATTGAGTGTCTGTGCTGTAGGAACTGAAGTAGCAAGAGCAACAGCAGCCGTGGTAGCCGCCACAGCTGAAACAGTTATCGTAGCAATGATGGCAGAAGTTATTCCAAAATCTCTCTTTTTACGAAATGTATTGATGTATGAGAACTGACGTCAACAGGAACTAAAATTTAGTGAGGTATCCGTAGTATGACTGCAGTATTGTACTTAGTAGCATTCTAAACTTGTATCCTGGAGTAGGGAATATCTTAAAGAGTTAGTTCAAGCACAAAAATAAGACAATTGTTGAAATAATATCTTAGATGGAAACTCTGTGATCATCCACAACAAAGCAGGCAAATTTCTGAAAAGGAAAACCTGTGACAGCCAATGTTGTTAGTTTAATTAAGTTATTCCAACACATTTATCTAATAGGAGGATAGAAGCCACAATGACTGAAATTAAGCCTTACAAGTCAAATGATGACCACCTGGCAGTATTAGCATAAATAAATAGAGCCATCTCCTTAAAACTCACAATGCTTTTTGATATGAGAACCCACCTTAGAAAATCAATACCAGTAAGCAACTTCTATCCCTTTTTTTATTAAGGGACTAAGCAAATATCTTTAGCAATTATTATAGAATGCCGAATGAGTATAACCATAGTATCTCTAACCATTGAACAACCTGGTATAAGAAAGACACTTTCTAGGGGCATTCTCCCCCTTCTTTTTTATTTATAAGCAAGCAGAAAACATACAGTACTTTAGCAGATGATGTCACTAACCATTTAGCAATAGATGAGAAAAGAAACATTATGTCTTTTTCTTTGACTCAGTTTACCTATACAATCATGGACTTCAGCAATGCAAGGAAGATATAATTCTCCTTGTATATTTATTTCCTTTTCAATCACCACAAACCTGTTGGCCAGACGGGCTTATAAGGAAGTATTGGAAAATATGTCTGTTTCTGGGATTTGGCAATAGGAAGAGCTCTGTCCTAAAGTCAAAAGCCAGTGGAGCACAAAAGTATATGCTCTTTCTTTTGTTAAGTCCATGAGCCCTAGTAATTGCTTTCATAGGAAAATTGACATCCAACACATATTTGTCTTTACTATATTTTAAAATGTTACCTTGAAACTTTTGGATATATATGATAATTTTCCCATTGGTAGAATTTTCAAAACTGATCGAGGTTAACCTGGGAAGACAGAAATCTGTATCATAATTAAAATTCAAGCATGATAGAATTAGGGAAATGTCTTCAACAACCCAGAAGGAGGAAATTTTATTAGTAAATTAAGCATTTTATCATCCTCCTGTCTCTGCTCTATCTCATATGTTACAAGGCTTTTATAGAGGAAAAGAGCTTTATAAACTGACCAGAAACCAAATCACCACAAATTGACCAGAAACCAAATCAATTGAACTTAGCCTGCAGGGCCTTTCCTTCAAACAAAAAGCTGTACTCCCTGGGGCTAACTCTTGGCCTTGCTTGAGTGACCATTGTCAGCCCTAGGGGACCTGCACCTGGATTTCTGACAAGGCGGAAAAACCTGCCTTTTAGACTGACTGAAAGATATCACTTTTGTATATAGTTAGCAGACATTTTATAACCCAAACCAAATATTTCTTTGTACCAAATCCACAGACAGGGAAAAAAGCCTTATAAATTTAAATTAAGTCTCTCAGACCTCCAAGCTTGACCTCCTGACATAAGCACAACACTCTGAGCACTGGGTCCTGTGACCTTAACAGCTGAATTTGCATCTCAGAGAAGGGAGAAAACCTAAGAATTCCTTGCCAAGGCTCCTGGCCAGCTTGTCCCGGCCAGCTCGTCCCGGCCTGGGCGTTCCCAGAGCTCTTTGTCTAACCTGCCCGCCTGCCTGCCCGCCCTGGGGCGCACAGAGCACAGTCTTTGGGTCCAGGCGGGGCTTCTCCATGGGGCCGGGAGCACAACGGGTGTGACAGCCGCCACCACGCACCGCCAGCTCGCTCAGGGCTGGCTCGCTGCTGAGGACCCGCTGCTGATCCGCTGCTCCCTCTGCCTCCTCCAGAAACCAAGGAACATGCTGCTCTATAGTCTTTAAGAAAGCATGAGCAGTCTGTGCTTTCAGTGGAGTTCCATTTACTTTAAAAAGTGCCCAAAGGGCCATAAGAACCCATGAAATTTCAAAGCCCATCTTTCCATTATCTACTTCTACTCTTGTCACAACCTTAGTCACTTTTAGCGAACTTTAAATTCTCTATTCTCGTCACTCTTAGTGCACCTTAGTCTCGTCGCTTCTACTGCAACTTAGCTGCCTCTCTGCAAGCCTCACAACCGTCGCTTTTACTGTGAACTTCAGCTGCCCTCTTGGCAAGCCTCGCTTACCTAGGTTAATTTTATGGATCATCTTGTTTCCCTTTCATTTCCTTTTCATTTCCCTTTCATTTCCCGGGTTTTGCCTGCGGGGGCAATGATAAAACACACACACACACACACACACACACACACACACACACACACACACACATCGCTTATGGGTGGAAGAATGCACGTTCTCTCTTTATTGCTCTCTCAGATCCCAGACCTCTCTTCCATAAGTGAAACCAGAATATATAGAGCTCCTTGCCAATCAGGGAGCTATTGGTCTACAATAAGAACCTGTGAGCATGATGTGCAAATAGCCAATCAGGACTACCTCCAGAAACCTATTAAGCCAAGCCCCTCTTGGCAAGCTGTCAGGTGCTGTCCTGAGATTAAGCCAGGGTGTGCCTTCAAAGGCCCCCAAAGGCTTTTGCCCCCGACAGGAATTAGCTATAACTTGCTTTATCTATGTTGAAAAAAAGCACGTTACATATATCTAAACCTAATATTTAGGGACATTAGAATCATGGGCTGAAGAGATGACTCAGCAGCTAAAGGCACTTTTTTTGCAAAGCCTGATGGCACAGGTTCAATTCCCTAGTACCCACATAAAGCCAGCAGATGCACAAAGTAGTGCATGCATCTGGAGCTCATCTGCAGTGGCAAGAGGGCCTGGTACACATAATCTCAATCTCTCTAGCTCCTTGCAAATTAATAAATATTAAAAAGAAAGGAGCTGGGCGTGGTGGTGCAAGCCTTTAATCCCAGCACCAGGGAGGCAGAGGTAGGAGAATTGCCATGAGTTCAAGGCCACCCTGAGACTACAGAGTGAATTCCAGGTCAGCCTGGGCTAGAGTGAGACCCTACCTCGAAAAAAAAAAAAAAGAAAGGAAAGGAATTGGAGTACAGATGCAGATTTAGGACTCACAACGATGGCTTTTCAATCCATAAGGCTAGATGAGGTGGGGGAGGTACAATGAAAAACAAGAAAACCAAAACAGAAAGAGAGCAAAAGAAAGGGGAAAGAAACTACAAACCAGTGAGAAAAGAGTTCTGAGAGCAGTCTGGACACACTGGTCACTTTTGCCTCCCTGGCAGGAATGCAGCAGTGAGAAGCTGAATGGCACATCCATTTTTCATTAGTTTGTTTTGTGGTGCTGGGGATGGCAGGGCCTCATGCAAGTCAAGTGCCCTTTCTCTTACCTCCACCCCAAACCTGTACAGCACCTCATCATGGGCACTGATGTGTCAGCATCAAAAGATGTCATGAGGTACAAAAAGACTTTTCATTCAGCTACAGCATGCTCCTATCCTGTGTTAGCCCACACAGCCTTCCGTTCCTCCTTAATACGTGACTTTCACAGCAATTGACATTCTGATTTGAACATATGCTACACTTGGATTCCTCTCACCATCCCACCCAGTGAACAGGGAACACTAGACTGAGAAATGCTCACTCCTGTTCAGCACCTCTATCAAGGAGAAAACTTGAAAGGGAAGACTGAAACAATGTTAGCCCTAACCACAGCAGCATCTACTGTTGGTACTGCTAAATGGGACATGGAGGGCATAGGGTTAAAGTAAGTGAAAGACCAGCTGGAAGCCCCAATAAGCAGTAGGCCCTTCGCAGGCACTCCTTCCTTTGATCCTAGTCCTCTGAGCCCCTTGGCAGGAAACCCCAGGTCCTCACCCCCACTGTGCCTGGAAGGTGACAGCTCCTTCGCCCCTGCCATGATATGACCTAAGGTCAGGTCCACATGCAAAGCAGGCATTAACAGGTCGCTGATCACTGCCCATCTCCTTTGCCCATTTCTTCCCCTCCCTCCTCCTTTTTCCCTATATAACCAACGGTGTTCCTACAATAAACGGGAAATCTTTCCACCTCATTTCCCCTGGGTATCTTTGCCCGTTACTCTCTCCAAAGAGATGAGCTGAACACTGAATCACAGGGAGTCCTCAAGGGAACCCTGTTCCCAGGGCACCCGATCTGCTAAGGAGCAATGCTCCTAGAGCTATAACACTCCCTGGGATTCTTGGGCCCAAGGGCACACTGCCACGGCTGCCCTGGTCCATGCCCCGCCCGGGCAGAAGCAGCTGCTCCCAGAGCTGTAACATGGGGCTGGCCAGCTGGCAGGACAAGCTCCCGGCTCGGCTCGGCCCGCCCACCCAGGCACGCTCACAACCGGCCAGAGCTGCCTGCCCTGGGCCCTGGGGTCGGTCCCTCCGAGCCTACACCTGCTGGGAACCAAAAGAAGCCCCCACCCCAACTTCAGGACCCTTCTTAGAAACGACATCTACCAGCATCATTCTCTCCAAAAGAAAATCCTGAGGTTGGTTCACAGGAACAAATTCTAGTTAAATATTCTCAACCCAAGCTGGATCCAGTGGTGCAAGCCTGTAATCCTAGTTACTCTGGAGGCTGAGGCAGGAGGAATGGCAAGGTGAAAGCCTGCCTGGGCTTGAATGAGTTCAAGGTCAAGCTGAGTAACTTAGTGAGACCATGCCTCTGAAAATGAAGGGGCTGAGTGAAAGGCCTTTGGTTTGTTCTCTAACACATTAAAAAATTGGGGCAGGGAGTTGGGGAGATGGCTCAGCAACGAAAGAGACTTGCTTGCAAAGTCCACCAGCCCAGATTCAGTTTCCTGGTACCCACGTAGAGCTGGATGCAAAATGTGGCATATGTGTATGGCATTTGTTTGCAATTGCAAAAATGGCACACCTACACACACACACACGTATGTAAATAAATAAATTTAAGGGTTGGAGAGATGGATCTGCAATTAAAGGCACTTCCTTACAAAGCCTGATGGCATGGGTTTGATTCCCAGCCACCCACGTAAAGCCAGGTGCACAAAATGGTTCATTTGCAGTGGCAGAAGGCCTGGATACAGCCAATTTTTCTGTCTGTCTTTCACTCTTTCTTGCTCTCTCAAATAAATAAATAAAAATACCTTTAATTTTTAAAAAATTTACTTAGGCATAATAGTACATGCCTATAGGATACCAAGATCAAAGCCAGCCTGGTATATATTAAGACCCAATCACCAAAACAAAAGAATCCACAACTCGCATCCTGAATTTTGCAATTCAATGTCAGTTGTGAATCTAAAAATGTCTGCTATGATTCCAGGTATTTAAAAAATTACATGTCCTCTCTGAAAAAAAAATGAGCACTGTTTTTGTTATATAAAGGAAAGAGAATGAAAAGAAATAAAAGCAGATTCCGAGTTTGTTTCAAATAGCACACAGAAAATACATAAAGTATCAAGGGTCATTACATATCAAAATTGAAAAAATACTTATTTAAAACTAGTCAACACACTCACATCTTTTCTTTCAGTGGTATATTAAAGAATAAGTCCTAGAACCTCTGCTGCTGCTGCTGCTGTATATACTTCTTTATATTTCACAAAGGAAATATTATTGACCAAAGTTTGAAAATATCTATAACAAGCACAGAAAGTAAAGATCAAAAAATAATCTATTGAAGTCTATCAATATACTGTAATCTGAAAAAATTATACAATCTTAAATAGTTCCCATAAAAGCAATTTATGTTCCATCTGATTTAATAATCCTAAAAGTAAGCCAATTTGGCCTGTTAACTTATAAGTGATGGAAACATTTTAACAGCAGGGAGTATGAAATAATGAACTGCTATTCACTGGCAGCAAAACAGGGCTGCCAAGTTCCAGTGTTGCAGCCCAATGTGTTCCCGACATTCCAGCCTAAAGTGACTAACAAAACCTGTACCATCTAAAAAGAAGTGGAAAAGCTGAATGCCATTTGGGAAGGCTAAGGGTCAGAGTGACAAACTAAATTTGGCTGAGAATTCAGACAGAGGCAGAACGAAGACTGAAGTGTATGCTGGGGAGTCCCACCCTGGGTACCGGGGAGCCACTTACCATCTGCTTATCGGAGAAGAGGGAGCGGTTGTGGATCAGTGCCATGCTGTGGGCGGGGTGACAGCATGTGTCTGGAGTAAAGACTGAACCTTCCTCAGATTTGTTAAGGACTCCATCAGTACATAACTAGTTGGGCAGTACTGACAGAGAAAAAGCACTGCTCCTCTGCAGTCATCAATATCTACACAACAAACTCCTTCTACATAACCTCCATTCTTGCTCATGCTTCCTCTGCTGCATCTTTCCCATCCCAAGACATTCCCATTGCTGATTCCAAATGACTTACATTGTTCCCAGTAGTCAGCAAAAGACATCTATGGTTGGCCTTTACTGGTCCTGAAAGTTGAGTAGTGGTGATTCACGGGGCCTTTAGAATTTATCTTGTATTCCTTCCACCTACTTTTTTGCTTTCTTCTATTGATAACATCCTTTAAATTTTAGATGCAATTTGCCGACTAAACCAACTAACACCTAGCACTTTCTTAGTTTCTAAAAGTATGATGTTTCTTTCTCTTTCTCTGCTTTTGCAGTGTTGGGGATTCAAGCCACTGCCTTGTGCAAACGATGTTTTACCATGGACTTACACACCACTCCTTACCTATGAGGTCATTGTTAACGATGTCCAGCCTCTGAAAACTTAAATGCACTTGTCTTGGGGCCTCTGACATTCTCACCAAAGAGATAATGTCAGGAGCCAATTCCATAAGAGAAAAACAATTTCTTTCTTTATTAAATAGTGAATTCAAAAGACTTGCTTATGTTTATTGACTATATTACATTTTTTTGCAACTTTAGCATAATGATCTACTAAGATACTGTTTTGTTGTTTGTTTTTTTTTTAAATTTGAATAATTTATTATTCTAATAAAAGTATAAAGTATGGAAAATTAGTGTGTTTGGATAACTTCAGAGTAGAGAGTTTCCCACTAGCAGATTTCAGTTTTTAGCACCTTTGCAAAGAAACAGAGTTAATTAAGACAAATGACAATACACACTCGGACTACTACAGAGTACATCTGACTAATGATGTGCAGT
>PVHP010050194.1:0-11892 GCA_004024765.1 Zapus hudsonius
GAGAGAGAGAGAGAGAGAGAGAGAGAGAGAGAGAGAGAGAGAGAGAGAGAGAGAGAGAATGGTCCCACCAAGGGCTTCTTTGTGCATCTGGCTTTACATGAGTACTGGGGAATCAAACTTGGATGGTTAGGCTTTGCAGGCAAGTGCCTTAACCACTGAGAAACCCTCTCCAGCCCAGTCATTCTAGCTTTGAATCTCAGTGAGCAGAGAGTGTGATTTCAGTTTTCTCTCATTAAGGCTAAAATAACTATCCTCAATTCCAGGTTTACATTTTATTTTCTTTTAAATTCATAGCCATTTTAAAATTTATTTTAAAATCGTCAGGTCTTTCTTTAACGACAATTTCACACATGTATAGCATGTATTTTGAACATATTCACTCATCACCCTCTTGTCTCCTACTCGCTCTTGCTAAATCCATTTTTCTTCACAGCTAATTCTTTTCCTTCTTCCTTTTTTTGGTGACCCACTGAGTTAGATGAGGGTTTCTTGCATGGCTGTGGGGGTGAAGCATGGGCAACTCACCTATGGCTATACCATGGAAGAACATGACTCTTCCTTCCCCAGAAGATAGTAACTGAAAATAGCTTCTATGGGAGAGGGAAGTTTCATGAACCCCTTCTCCTTTTAGAATAGAATGATGATGGACTCAAGTTTGCCCAGGAAACTACAGCTGCTGGGAGCTCACGAGGGTAATGGCATTCCTTCGGCACTCCTCCTCATCCTCAGGCTCTCTTAGACTCATATTCCCTGAGACTTAGACATGGTGTTACACACAACCTGTTTAGGGTTGATCACACATTGGTCATTTATTCTTAGCACTTTTTTCCAGCTACGTGTCTCTGAACTAATTTCTGCCTACTGCATAAAGAAACCTCTGTGATGGAGGCCGAGAGCAGCACTATCCAATGGGTATAAACCTAAATATGTAGAGAGTAGTTTGACCCCCTGCTTATTCAACACAGCAGGTCTATCAGTAGGGTCTGGACTTCCCCAGCCATAGGCTTCTGGCTAGATTTGAGAACTGTTGAGAAATGTGAATCAGTACACCTAGTTAGATTCACGTTTCTTAACAGTTCTCAGGCTACTTTTACCAACCATTATATTATCACCACCTGACCATCTGATGTCTGTGTGTCTTGTGTTTACCTAAGACATGTTACACAAGCGACCTGTTCCCTAAAATCTAAGAATAAACATGACTTCACCTGTTGTACTTTGCCTCGTCTGCTCAGCACTTGTCTTAGACCTGGGCGATCTAGTTCTGCATCTAACATAAATTGCACACGTGAACGTAATCAGAACCTGTAGCTCTTGCTATCACTGTGGGACCCATAACACTAAACATCCACTCTTGAAACTGAAGTGCGCAGGGCCCAGGAATCCATATTTTGCCCTGTATGTTCGAGGAGTCCTGAGGCTTTACTCTTACCAAGTCCAGTTGATAGACATCTGCTCTGTAGGGAAGTTTCCTGTGTGTGAAGCAGTGAAGACAGAGAAGGAGAAATGGTCATGCCAAGTTTTCAGAGTGCCAGGGAAGTAACCTCTTGAATAATAAAACGTTTATTTTTTCCCCTCACTGTGCCAAGTGTTCTTCTTCTTGTGTCTTTAGGTGTTCCAAGTGTGTGCTTGTCAGCGATTCATGACTTCCTGACATAGTCTGTAGTTGCACTTGGGTGGCAGAGAGAAGCTTTATAGCACAAATCATTCAGATTAATATTGAGTTGATATAAATGTAAGTTGAAAGGTAATGCACGCAAAGAGTAATGCTAATTCTTTGGATGAGCAACTAGGATCCTGCTAGTTTAAACAGCATTTAAAATTTTATTTTTAAACTATATTTATAATAATATCATCACTGTTAAAATATTTTGAAATTTTTGGCTTTGAGAGCTTTTTGATACACATTACCACTTTATTTTGTCTTTCTGATTTAATAGGGACATTTTTCTTATCTCAAAGAAAAGTTAACTGTGAAGATATGAAAATAATTGCCTTTAATTTTTTATATTTCATTTATACCTTTCATGTAGATGTATTAAAATTTTAGATATATTAATGCAATTACATACACATTTTATTTACTTAGTTACTTAGTTACTATCAAAATAGAATACAGATTATGAGAAAATATTGATTATCATAACACAATTTGTAAATTTTGCTGAACTAAGCAAAATAAGAATAAATTTCATGAAATGTACACATAGGAAACCATGATTTGGTTTTCTCTTTAGTTTATCACTGATGTAAATGTCGCCAGTCCATGAACAGGACAAGTGGGTTTGCACAATAATAATTGAATTCCATGGTATTCAATAAAATGGTATTTATTGATTTCTAGTTATGTATCTTACATAGTTTATATCTGTCTTATTTATATAAAGGACAATATATCTATAGGATGATAGATATGTTTTTGTAGAGAGATTTTAAACATGCTAACTTCACAGTCAAGTTTTATGCATTATATGGGCCTCGCTTTGGAATCTGGCCCAGGTTCCCATAGTTTGGGGTGTGTGCCAGTGGTAGAGACGGTGAGACCCTGGCTTTCTTCCAAGAGAGGTAAGGTTGAGGACAGTTCAAATTACAGTCACTATTTGTACAGAAACAAATGGCTAACAACGGAGGGAGGACTTGAAGGCGAGGATCCTTCTGGTTATTAGGTGACATACTTCCAACATTAGCTCTGGATATTAGAAGGGAAGTTCACTGAGTAAAGGGTTTTGGACAGTAGGGCCACCTTGATAACCTGCTATAGGAAAAAAAAACAACTCTTGGATGAGATGTGATTTCCAGAAGAAGATTCAAGCCTGGAGCATGGAGGGTACATTACTGTAATTCAGGAGAGGGGCTCTCAGCCCACTGGCTTGAATGAGTCCCTCAGATTTTATGTGTTGGAAACTTAATCTCCAAGTTCCTCTGTTAATGGTAGTTGAAGATGGGGCTTTTGGGAAGTAGTTTAGGATTGGCTGACGGCCAAGGTTGGGGCCTTCACAGTGGCACTGGAAGCTTATAAGATGATGAGACCAAAGTTAGCACACTTTCTCTGTTGGCCATGTGCTGCTGTCTGTGGAAAGAAGAGTCACCCCACTTACTCAGTAAATGTGGCCATCATGATTTGGGACTTCCCAGCCTTCAGGGTTGTGAGCCAAATGAATTATTATTTTCAATCAATTATCCAGTCTCATTGATTTCTTCATGGCAATAGAAAATGGACCGAGGCAGAACCTGAATTGGCAGAACCTGAATTAGCAGAATTGAGTTAGAGGTAACACAAAATAGGAGTGTCATTGGATTGAAGCATCTGACAGGTTCTGACCTCAGTGCTCCAGAACTGTGCTAGTGGAGAGATTAATCTTCCACTTCTGCTGAAAATGTAACTTGCCTTGGGCTTTGTCATGACTGCAGAGAAAAGTCACGTATCTCATTGTGGTGGATGATGGCAGGGAGACATGATGATATTCTCTGGAGCAAAGTAAAAGTCTGAGACACTTTTCCCACCCCTCATCCTCTCAGGATGTAAAGCCCCTGAAGTTATGTTTGGGAGCACTGACCACCAAAAGCCCCACAGGAAATGAGAACTCTATGTTTTGCTTCATGCATCCATGATGTTTTCTTCGAACGGCTTGGCTCGGGCTTTAGTGACCTTGAAGGCTCTCCATTCAAGGGTTCATCACCAGGGATGTTTGTATTGGATGTATACAGCAAGTGAGACCACACACAGAGGGACATCATGATGAGCTCTTCCCATAAGGGAAAACTAAGGCTTTATTAGAGGTCATGGGAGAGTTAAGGACCGCAGGATAAGGCACCTTCAAGAAGCAGAGATGACTTATGATTTCCTGCTCAGTGAATTTCATCTAGTAGGAGCACAGACAGAGTGAAGTTAGAGTACTTGGTAGAAGAGGGCTCTCACTCCAGTTGTTGGTGGCTGAGATAGTTGGCTGTGTTTGTGTTTGCATAGTGACCCTTGTTTTGTCTGTGTTCTGACATGACCATAACTTAGTCTTAACTTTTTAATTTTTATTTATTTATTTTTAAGGAGAGAGGGGGGAATGATAGAGAGAATGTGCCAGGGCCTCGAGTCACTGCAAATGAACATCAGATGCATGTGCCATTTTGCATATCTGGCTTTATGTGGGTGCTGAGGAATCAAATCCAGGTCGTTAGGCTTTGCAGGCAAGTGCCTTAACCACTGTGCAATCTCTCCAGCCATTGGTCTTAACTTTATTCCTAGTTCATCACTTGGTCTGAAGTAATGGTCTGTGAGGTAGATTGTCTCAAGAGAGGAACATGGAGGGATACTTCTCTTCCACCCCCCCCAAGGTCCTTCATGAGACAGGGAGAGGAGGATAGATAAGGATTTTTTTATTGGATGATGAAGTGTGAAGCAAAGAGGATGTGAAGTCAAGAAAGACAGGTTAGGAACTTGCATCCTAGATAAAAATGTGCCCCCGTTTGTGGTCACTATCTTAGTGGTTTCAAGGGCCTTGCTCTACCACCTCCAATCTGCCATGTCCATCCTGGCTGGAGGTTCACCCACTCACCACTGATCACACAAGAGATGGCAGGAATCAGCTGGCCTCCTAGGGGTGACGAGAGGCTATCAGTGTCACCAATCTCTGTTCCACCAGAAAATAGTGTTTGAGTCTTTTCACCACCACTGGCCACCTAGGTCTGCCTGTCCACTCTCTAGCAAAGTGCGTGCTTTGTAGGACCATGTTAAGGATCAAAGGAGTCCAGATCTGTGAAGTTCTAAAAGAGCCTGGGCCACCATCCCCATGTTAGCTATTTCGTAACTTTATCTTCTTCCCCAGAGCACCAGCAGCCACACGCTCACTCTCCCAGAGCTCCTGAGACCTCTTTCAGGATGGCTCTCCCACTCTTGAACTTGATTATTAGCCAAACCCAGTCAGAGCTCCTGGGATAGGTGTGAGGGGATAGGTAGCTGTGTTCCCGAGCAGGGTGTGGCTCTGGGGTGGCATGTCTGAATGGGTCCCTCCTCTTTGAGGGTTCTGCCTGTGGCTTCCCAGGGGATCATCTCTGGGTTACCTGCAGAGAAATACACTGCTGAGTACAGAGAATTGGAAGTGTCATTTTCCAGGCTTCTTTCTTTCAAATGAGCACTTTCACACACAATAGATCCCAAACAAAGCCCATAAAACGATCATAATTTTTCCATTTTAAGAAGGGTCAGCTTGCAATTACAGGGAGGGGCTGTGGGCAGCGAGTGCTGATGCTGTAAATCCCCAGGATGAGCTCAGCAGGCAGCCAGGCCCTCGCCTCTGAGTGCTTAATGTCTTCCTCCGTCTCTGTGCAACACCTTATTTACTCTCTGCCAGAGCCTTGGCTTCTGCCCTTCTTGTAGCCATAAAAATAATAGCCAATGTTTGCACAAAATGACAAATCAGACAAGGCAAATATTATACCTGTGGAGTACAAATCCACCCATACGCCTTTGATCCCTTATCACAAGGTGATTTGGTTGTGTCTGAGTGAGAGGATTTAGTTCTGTTTCCTTATCAGGGAAAAATCTTCTAAGCAAGCTGGAGAAATAGGTAAATACAAAGTTTGATTTCAGGGAAGGAAACAGGGAAAGGTCTCTATCCCAACCCGCATCTTCTGTAATATCTATCTCCTCCATTGGGTTATTGTGTGATTTCAAATGCTACTTACTCCTTGGAAATATTTGTATTTCAAGGCATGACATAAGTTTAAATTGATGAAATAAATCTCTAGTTGGCTGTATTGATATGAGTTGTTCTGTTCCTCTTTATCTAAAGAGCACTGCTTCTATTCCCCCCCCCCAGCTAAAATTCATAGATACTTAAGTCTCACAAATAAAATAATATAGTATTTTCATATAACCTACACATATCTTATGTTTTATAAATCATCTTGATTACTTATAATACCGAACGCCATGTAAATAGTTAAGTAGTATTGTTTAGGGAATAAGAAGAAAAAAGTCTATACAATTTAAAAATCATTTCGATCTGCATTTGATTAACCCAAGAATGAGGAACCCACAGATAAGGAAATAAACAGATATTTGCTTCTGCTGGCAGGTTGAGGTCTGAGGATATGGGGTTACAATGTGCTAAGCATGGGAAGAGCTAAGCAGGTAAGAGCTGACTTGGATAGTGATGGTATGGACAATTCCTTCCAGGACATGTGCCCCACTATGGCCTCTGTGCTCTTTAGCTCAGTCACCTGCTTACGACTCGACTTGACATCCTGAGCAAAACATAAACCATGATGGAAGAACTTTAGTAGCAGCTCAATGAAAGATTATGCATCTAACACCTCACCTCCTATGCCTGCCTAATTAGCATTCTGAATGTCAGAAATGGGTCTGCTCTGGTGAAAAAAATGGGCCTACTGCCTAGTATGAGGACTGTTAGAAATGGGCCACTATTGGTAAAATGCAGGAATTCCCAGATATGTGCATGAACCGAATCAATTTTAGAGAGAGCTTCTCCACCACGCACATCTCGCATGATGAAAATACAAAAACCCAGCAATGCCTGCAGCCGGAATGCTTAGACATGCCACATAAGATTCCTAATGGTCCTTGGGTCTACCATTAGCTGGGAGGATTTCTAGTCTGAATACTGTCTCTGGAATGTTATATTGGGCTCAAGAGAACCTTTCATACAACACAAGCCTAGAACACTTCAAAGGACTGAGAACTGGAGCTTCATTGAATTTACAAAACACTGTGCACATTATTTTTGTTAGTTGGTATAATATTTATTTACTAAATATCTTACATGGGGGGCATCAACCCTTATGACACACTCTTTATAATCTGCTAGTGAGACGGGATCAGCTACAATTTCTTACTACCTCAATAATTTTTGGTACTATTCTTCTCTACCATCCAAACAAATAAAATCAGGTGAGTTACATATAACTAGCTTGCCACTTATTCAGGATATAATTGGGAATTATTTTCTATAAAGATAAGTCCATTATACAATGTGTAAATACCTTTCCAAATATAAATATCTGTGGGAATATATATATATATATATCAAAAATTACATACTAACATATATATATGTTATAAATTACATGCACATATAATTTATACATAAGAGATGAGGTTAGAATGAGGGAAACCTCAACTTTGAGACATGGCATTGGAAAGGTAGAGGAGCTCTGAGGGAGTGCAGGGAACTGGAGTTAGATTTGGTCCAGGCACCAGTGATCTGTGATTGGGCTGCCCTCTCATGATTCATCATCTTCAGCTATAAATCAGGTAGATGCATAGCCAAGCCCCAGAAACTCCCTCTGGTTATCAAGTTCAATGACCCCAGAGGACAGAAGCAAATAATTCTCCCACTTCTTTGACAAGTCACAGGAAGGCCTTTCTGTCCCAATATTCACCTCCTCTTTCAAACAATATTATTGGGAGGGAGAGAGTGGAAGAGACTTTTCCTTTCACATCTTAGTAAATATGTAGATTTGTTGATTTTTTTTTCAAGGTAGGGTCTCACTCTTACCCAGACTAACATGGAACTCACTCTAGACCCTGGCTCACCTGGAACTCACAGTGATCCTTTTACCTCTGCCTCCCCAGTGCTGGGATTAAAGATATGCACCACCATGCCCAGCACTGTTTATTTTTAATTCACAAATAATACTGTATATATGTAGGGGTTCAATTCATTTGAAGAAAAATTGAAATATACAATATAGTATTGTTGGCTATACTTTCCATACTTTGCATTGCATCTTTCAAACTTATTCAGTCTGTGTAACTGACATGTTATATACACCCTTTTACCTTATCTCCTCATCTCATCATCCTGGGTAGATGCCATCATGCCCATTTTGGCTACCACGTGCTTCACTTGTTGCTAAGCTCTATTTGAATGAGATCACAGAGCACTTGTTTTGCACCTGACTTATTTAACTTAGCACCACAAATGCCCTCCAGATCATTTGAAGATGGTGTACTGGTCTGTTTCTTGTTACAATGACAAAATGCCTGAGCCTGAACACTTTGTGAAGGAAAAGGTTTTGCTCAGTTCTAGCAATTGAGGACACCTCTAGTGATAGCATCACAGTGGAAGAGAACATCACCTCACTGGACAGGAAGCAGAGGGCCAGTCCAGGGTCTTAGCAGCTCTTGGAATAATGTGCAGTGTGAGAACTCTGGGGACTCAAGACGGTTGCTTCAATTCCTCTCAAGTCAGCTTCCCTAATGGAACAAAGACTTCTCATCAAGTTTCATGTCCTAAATGTTCCATCACACGTCACAATGACACATTTGTCATGAACCCTTGGGTGACATACGCAAAACATATCCAAAATGTACAAGGAGGAAGTTCTGAAGATTGAGCCTCATAGGGGTAGAGTTAGCTGCACCGTCTTCTTTTTATTTCTAATATTTTTATTTATTTATTTGCAAGCAGAGAAAGAGAGAGACAGAATGAGGGAGAGAATGGGTACACCAGGGCCTCCTGTCACTGCACAAAAAAACAAAACCAACAACAACAAAAACCACATCCAGATGTACTCACCATTCTGTGCATCTGGCTTCATGGGTATTAGGGAATCAAACCCAGACCTTCAGGCTTTGTAAGCAAGCACCTTTAACCACTTAGCCATCTCTCCAGCCCCAGCTCTGTCTTCTTTCACTTAAGGATATCAGTTCACTTGGCAGAATGTTGTTTTTCTCTGGAGCAAGTGAAGGTAAGAAGGGAAAAGAAAAGAGAAGCCATTTTTTACTTACTATACAGAACTCAGACTAGGGGGAGTTGGCAGATCTTTCCTGGGGTGGTACAGGAAACACCTGGATTTGAATGGGGTTAGTCAACATCTGGAATCTGTATATCATAGGGTTGAGAAGGAGACATCAGGAAAAGGGGAACAGCACCATTGTCCCCTTTGCTTTGCAGGATGTCTTAGGGGTCACTCCCCTTCATAGGCCTAGAGTGCAAAAGACCCTAATAAAGCCTGGATGCTGACTTCTTAGATTTGATAGCAGAGAGCCTGACCTTGAATGGGAGAATGTCCTGTTTATCAGAGTCTTTTTCCTTCTTTGCCTGACTTTTTGCAGGATGAACGCCCTTCAGATCATTTGAAGATGATGCATTAGTCTGTGGGGGAAAAAAAGAGGTTTTGGCCTGGCTTTGTTTCTCCTTTTGCATATTAATACCTGATATGTAACAACTGCAGAGGAGAGAGTTTTCCCACCTCCAGACAGCTGGCTCCCTGTTTACCAGAGGCAGGCAGCGGTCACCAGCATGGAAGTGCCAAGAATCAGTCAAGGAGACCAGGAGGAAGTAAGGACCGAGGCAGGCAGGCTGAGAACCGCACAATTCTCATATGCACTTGTCTGTCTCTGTAGACTCAACAGTTCGGAAGAGTGTTGGAAAGGCCTGTTCTCTGCAGTATGAGAAACCCTTTCTTTATTTTCAGTCTGTCCACTGGGAAATCTGATTTTCACAGCTCAATCATGAAGGAGAAGGCTTGGCAACTCTTGAGACTCTCAAACATTTCTTAACTTCACTCCAGAGAGACGCACTCATTAATTCCATGAAGACCAAGTATTTCCATCAGGATGAGAATGTTCAGGTCTCATAGCTAGCTCATCATACTTCTGGGAATTCATTCAAAGAAAATAATTTTAGGGAAGAAAATATATTTTACTTTTTTTGTAGCAAAATTATTTATAATTGTAGGACCATGAAGATAAACTTTAGTCTCACACAAAGGGCATCAGTATATGCCCTATTGTACTTCCTCAATGGGTCATTAAAATAATAACGGGGACAATGGAACAGTAAGAAAAGAGATTTAGATAGACAGCAAGACAGGAAGTGTCATCTATATTACGGTTACAAAATTTTAAATGTATCTGGAGGAACCCGGATGAGAAAAGAATGCAAAGAAAGAAAGAAGCTGTCAGTAGCTGCTGACAGACATTCAGTTGATCATTCTTTGTCACTATTTTTCCTATTTGACGACTTTATAATCTGATTCTGGAATAGCTGGCCTTCAGAGAGTGGGGCTCCCTGGTACCTGACAGAAATGCCTCAAGGTGTTTCATGGTGTGTTAGCTAGGACCAAGGCACTAGGACACTCTATGAAAAAGCACAACACACACACACACACACACACACTCTCTCTCTCTCTCTCTATCTCTCTCTCTCTCTCACACACACACACACACACACACACACACACAAATAAAATGAAAAAAAAACCAGATATTTTTGATCAAATGAATGTTAAAGTTAAAACCATTTGACCTCAAGATCATTGTGGTAGGCTGATATAGAGCATCAGTTTCCTCTCAGGTCAATACCCATCAGCCTAGGCAGAAGACATCAGGTCGAAGACTCCCATGCCCACATCCTCACCCTCTCATGGTCCTTCCTGATGGAGCAGTGGGAGGTCATTTCTGATCCTCTCTCCAGCACTTACCTAGCTCTGTCTAAACAAGCACTCCTCCAGTGCCCAGCATGCATCCCGGAGGCTTAGAGATTTCTTTTCAGCCTTCAGAGTCTCACTCAGGTGATGCATCTTTGTTGTTTGTTTGGTTTTTCAAGGTAGGGTCTTGCTCTAGCCCAGGCTGACCTGGAATTCACTGTGTTGTCTCAGGCTGGCCTCGAACTCATGATGATACTCCTACCTCTGTCTCCCCAGTGTTGGGATTAAAGGCATGTGCCACCATGCCTGGCTTGTGATGTACCTTCTATGACAGCTTTTCCAACTCCAAGGGGATCCAGATCCAAACCCTACTCCTGTTTATCCAAGCTTTGCCTTTTGTCAGAAACTACAGTATTCTAGGACAAGTATTAGTGTCTGTCTATCAGGTGGAAGCGATTTCAATCTTCACAGTGACAGTCTGAGAACCTGAGTACGATGCAGAAGCTGTCACCAGCCCTGGAGACCCAGATTTATTCATCTTGTGATGAAATTTTGGAACAGTCTGGTTGAAGATCCAAGAGCTGCAGTCATTTCATCAAGGCCAGACCCAGTTTTAGTCATCTTTGGGACAAATGGATATGCATAAATTACTGCCAAAATAGTACATTATTGTGAGAACAAGGTGATATGTTTGTTTTGAAACTGGTTATCTAATTCTTTTTTATTTAAAATATTTAATTTATCTGCAAGAGAGAGAAAGAGAGAGAGAGAGAGAGAGAGAGAGAGAGAGAGAGAGAGAGAGAGAGAGAGAGAGAGAGAGAGAGAGAGAATGGGTGCACAAGGGTCACCAGCCACTGCAAGTGAACTCCAGATGCATGCACCACTTTGTGCATCTGGCTTTATTTGGATACTGGGGAATTGAACTTGGGTCATTAAGGAAGTGCCTTAACTGCTGCGCCATCTCTCCAGTCCCTGTCTAATTCTTGTTAATGAAAGGACGCATTTTGGTTAGCTAAATTTTCCGATTTTTTATTTTGCTTATGAAACAAAAAAGAAAGGTTTCCAGAACATTCATAGACTGGGTGATAAAGATCACTTGGGGACAACAGTACCTGGGGGTTGATGAAGAGCTGCCAGTCTTCCTGTTGAATACGTCCAGTGTTCAATGGTAAGCTGTCTGATTTGCCTCAGTACAACACAGTCTCTTGTTTTCACCTCTGGGGCGCCCTTAGCCACCGCAGAGGGAAAACAGTGAAGCAGTGGGAGCTGAGTGAAGGCTGGTCGCTGCTCCTCTGTCTCAGGGCGGTTCCACAGAGCTGGGGGCCGATGCAGGGGGGTCCGGCGAGACACAGATGCTAGCAGATGTGTATAGTGTATCCATGTGGTTCTTTATTCAATTGGGAGAGCTTACATTTATAGGAAAAAGGGGGCCAAGGGGATGGGGAATAGGGAAGAGAAAAGGGGATTGGTTGATCGGGATGGTGAGTTAGCGGCCTGCACTGG
>PVHP010050195.1:0-12243 GCA_004024765.1 Zapus hudsonius
AAAAGAGATGTCAATGAAATTGCGAGCAGGAAAACAAGAAACATCAATGATTTTTTTTTCAAAGATTGTTAAAATAACCCTGAGGCTGGGAGAGTCGATGGATGAGCAGGTGCCCTGGGTTCAGTTGGCAGACCCCAAATTAAATAAAATCCAAACACTATAGACAGACCTATAGCAATACAAAGACAAATGAATGGCCACTATGAAGAATGGATCAGGGATTCTAACTGCCAACCCAGGAGCCAGCAAAGAGAGAGTAATGAGTATGTCCAGCTTGACTCTCTGGGACAATGCACCCCTGGGTGCAGGGAGGTCAACTGCTTCTTTGAAGCCCTGGGAAGGAGAGGCTGGCTTCCTGCAGGGCCTTGTTGGCCTGCCCAAGAGTAGACGAAGCTGTCCACAGTGTGTGGCTCCAGAGTGTGCTCATGGTCTTTGGCTAGACAGAGGGGCTTTGGTGGCGATTCTTTTTGTCTGGTCACCTTGGTGTTTTCAGGATGCCCCAAGCCCAGGACCACCTGAGGTTGGGAGGAACCCACTGCCGAGGACTTCATTCCTAACTTCTCTCCTGTTTGTCTTCACATTCACTTTAGAGGTTATGTTTAGGGGCTTTTCTTGCTCTTGTAGACGCTCTTTTAAGAAGCAGTCTTATTTAGTTGCTTTATTTTTAGAGGCCAATCTTCTGTTCTGCTTGAGGTCTTGGAGCTAAGCTCCCTAGCCACACTGTGTGAGTTTCTTCTCACAGGGGAGAAGCATTCGGTTCTAAGCCTAGAAGAGCTCCGTGTATGGTGCGGGGAGCCTCCCCCCTCCATAGGCACACTGATCATTGTAGCTCTTAGGTGTGGGGAGGATCTCTTAGCTGTTTGCGTCCAAGCTCACGGGAGCAGGCACTGCATCCTTTCCTTCATTGCCAGATGTCCAGGGCTGAGATGATGCAGTTCCAGGAACAGAGCCATGGATAAATGTGGAATAAAGTTGCCCATTTCTCTTGCTCAGTCCCTCGCCTGTCACATAGGACCACAGACCTAGCAGAAGAAAGCAAGCTTGTGTTTAGAGTTAAGCAAGATAATAAACCTATGTGAAGTATTTCACCTACTGCTCAGCTTCCAGTAAATAACAGTTTATCATTGTTTCCCCGTGATTACCTCTGTTATGGCGCTCACTTGTGTTCTCCCGTTCTCCTCCAGCTTCTGTTCCAGCAGCGACTGATCCGTTCCGTGTGATAAGCATTTGTCAGTGACCGATGCCGACTGGGGAGATGCCCGCGGCTATGGTCTGACTTCCTTCTCCTTGTTCATGTTTCTCTCTGCAGGTCCTGCAGCTGGGCTCAGACATCCTTCCCCAGTACAAGCAAGAGGCACCAAAGACCCCTCCTCACATCATCTTGCACTACTGTGTTTTCAAGACCACGTGGGACTGGATCATCCTGATCCTGACCTTCTACACAGCCATCCTGGTCCCTTACAATGTGTCCTTCAAAACCAGGCAGAACAACGTGGCCTGGCTGGTTGTGGACAGCATCGTGGATGTCATCTTTCTGGTGGACATTGTGTTGAATTTTCACACCACCTTTGTCGGGCCAGCGGGGGAGGTGATTTCTGACCCCAAACTTATCCGAATGAACTACCTGAAGACATGGTTTGTGATTGACCTTCTGTCCTGTTTGCCATACGACGTCATCAACGCTTTTGAGAACGTGGATGAGGTTAGTGCCTTTGTGGGTGATCCAGGGAAGACTGGTTTTGCTGATCAGATTCCGCCACCCCTGGAGGGGAGAGAGAGTCAGGTACAGCCTCCAAATCTCAGACCTTGTTGTCATGTCTGTAAAGCTGAATTAAAATGTGGGTGGTGAACAGGAGAGGAAATGAATGTGTGGGAGCCGGCATGCTCAATGTCCCCAACAGAGGGAGCATGCTTGACGGGTGTCCTGCCTGCTTGTTCCTGCCCTTTGGTGGCCTGGAGACCCTGCATGTCCCCACACGGGTGTGGCAGAGACCAAGCTCATTCTTCTTGCACATGGAATGCAAGCTCTTGACCCAGGGGAGGTGAGGCTGCATGGCCACTGCACTGGGGACTGGGGACTCCTCCATGTGGAACGTGATTGCTGAATGTCCATCCATGGAGCAGTCTGGCTACGGGAACTTTTCTTTCTCCGCTGCTCACCACTGGCTGTTTCATAGGCAGCTAACTCCTGGTAACAGAGACAGCATTTTCCCTCATGTTTGCTTCTATTGAGGGGGAAATATTGGAATGAGTTATTTGTTTTGGAGGCAGGCGGTTGCTGGCTGAGGAAATGGGGTATCTGCTGTGGTAAGTGGAGTTTGGTTGGGGATGACATCGCTTTGGAGTCGTGGTCTTGCAGACCGTGGAGAACGAATGGAGGACACGTGTTCTGTGAGTGCTTTGGATCAGGGCTTGCTCCGTAGTCTGGGTGCCCCTCGCTGGTTGGGAGCCAGTGTCCCCTGTGCGGTGCTTGCACAGAACAATGTGGGATCTCATGGCCCTCTGGAGATGATTTTCTCTGTGTTTGCTCCTGGCTCACACTCCAGGTGGATTAAGCTAAGGCAGCTTGTTTGAGGAGCCTCCCTCCGGGTGCAGTGGGACCCTCGTTGCCTCAGATCACTCAGGGTCTTGAGGAGGATCTGGGTGGCGTTGGAAGCCACACCCAAGGGAGAAATGCACCCAGCTCAGCCTGGGGCAGTCGGAAGGAAGCTGCCCCCTGCCCAAGTGTGAAGCTCTGCGGATGACTCTCTTACTGGTGGCATTGCTGTGCCTCTGTTTCTCCGGGAGCAGAGCCAGCAGTTGCCAAGGACACCTGCCTGTCCCCCAGGAGAGCCGGACACCCACCACTTTTCTCTCATAGTTACTCTTCCTACCACATGCTGCCAGGGTAGAGCCGAGAGGAGAGAACCTAGACCCTTGGACATTCTAGCTTCAGAATAACTCCTGCTCGGTCCACACATGGGGGGGTGCTCACGTGACCTGCTCTACTTTATTCAGTTTCTGACACAGAGTCTCCTTGTGGAGCCCAGGTGGGCCTGGTACTTGTAGGCTTCCTGTCTCAGCCTCCCCAGCGCAGGGACTCTAACCACAGGCCATCATACTTGGCTCTGATATGCTTTGAAATCCCAAGGACTAACTCCCTGGGTGGCTCGTGTGGATTTTGTAGGGGACTGAATGAGGGAAGGAAGATTGTTTGTTTGTGTGGAATCATCTGAGAAGTGAATGCGGCATTCCTAAATGTGAATTTCATTGCGTGTTGGGAATCATGTTTTTCTCTGTGAACACATCTTTAAAAATTTGGTGTTAGGAAAATATAATCATTTTGGGTTAGGTAATTCAGATGCATTATCTCAATCTGAAAGAGCTTTTTAATCTACATATGGGAGATTAAATTTAATTTAAAACCACTTGCGTTTATAAAATACACTGCTTGCTATTTATAGGGGTGACACTGAAAATTTGTAAGCAAATAGGACGTTTCTTCAGCTTCCAGGAGCTTGCATTAAAAACTCAGCAGAGCTATGGACACGTATGCAAGCGTGTCTGGAGAGGCTGACGGGGCAGAGTCTTGTCCCCAGGGATGGTGTTGCTGAGTGGAGCACCAACTCTGAGCACCTCCGATTGTGGTTTCTGGATGCATGAAATGGTAATGGGGAAAATGTCCATGACCTGCAGCTTCCCTGTTGGTAAAGGATTTATGTCAGTTATTTTTTAAAAGTTCATGTGCATCAGGGCCTTTGGCTGCTGCAAATGAACACAGACACTTGTCCAGCTTACGTGGTTGGCCTGGGAATCCTTTGCCAGTTAGGGCCTTTAATGACCGAGGAATCTCCAGAGGCTCTGCTGTCATCTGGTCTCAATGAGGAAGCTATGAAGAGCTTCTGTCAGGCTAGATTTTGTATCTTCTGACAGTCGTGTATGTGTGTGTGTGTGTGTGTGTGTGTGTGTGTGTGTGTGTGTGTGTGTGTTTGTGCGCCCACTGGCGTGTCGAGGCCAGAGGACAACTTTAAGTGTTGTTCCTCTGGATGCCATTCATCTTTTTGGAGATAGAACCTCTCCTTGTCCTGCTCATGAATTAACCTAGACTGGCTGGCCAGCGATTGCTTACCTCCCCAGCTCTGAGATTACACGTCTGGCTTTTCATTTTTACTTTTTATATTTCTGTTTCTTTTTTCAAACTAGGGTCTCACTCTAGCCCAGCCTGGTCTGGAACTCACAGCGACCCTCCTACCTCTGTCTCCTGAACGCGGGATCTGATTGAGGTCCACATGATCGCATGATTGCCCGAGACATCTATTCAGTCCTAGCGACTTCCTTTAAAGCTCTGGCTCATTCTTCATCCAGAAGAATGCTGTTTTCATGCCTTTGTGATGTGAGGGGCAGTGGGAGGAAGGTGGTCCTGCTGAGCTGTTCTCCCATCCCGTCCTGGGATGGCACACTTGAGCAGTCCAAGACTTGAGCTGTGAGTTCCCTGCCAACCCCGAGGGCTCACGTATGACGGTCCAAGTCTCTGCATTCATCTCACCTCCAGAGGCTCACTGTAAAAGCTAGAGCCCTGCCCTTCCCTCTGACCTGCAGTGCGGTGGAAGAGGGAGGTGGGTGTGGCTCCGAGCAGGTAATAAGTAGACCCATGGAAGTCAGATAGGACCTTGGAGGTCTCCTGGCTCCACCCTCTTTCTGTGCAGGTGAAAAAGCAGCTGCAGAGAAGACCTGACCCAGGCAAGATCTCACACCAGACCTCGTGCTTACGGAGGCTCCTTGTGACTCGTGTCCACTCTTCCTGATAACAGCCTTGATAAAGTAGGGACAGGACACTCACTGAACTGATTCACCTGACCAGGAAGGGTCCACATGTGTGGTCGCCCCCTGGATTGCTGAGGGGAGAAAGCTGGGCCCTGGATATGGCCTTGGGCAGGAGGCCAAAGACAGCTGTGGTGTGATATGAGCCTGGTAAGGGGCAGCCCCCCCCCTTTTGCACATGTGTGTAGAGTACACATGTGGTGTGTATAATGTGTGGTGAATATAATGCGTGGTGTGTGCCCGTGTATGCGGACACATGGGTCCCATGCGTGCGTATGTGGAGGCCAGGGGAGAATGCTGTGCACTTCTTTTACTGCATATTCCTTGAGGTGGGGTCTCTCCCTCGACCCGGAGCTGGGGTTCTTCAGTCTCTGCTCATCCTCCCCACTGCCTCAGACTGAGGGTGCAGATGAGCGTGAACCGCTTTTTGCCTGGGCACCGGGGAGTTGAACTTGGTGGTCTTCAGCCCAAGAGGTCCTTATGATTAAATGACAAGGACTCTTGACTGCTGAACCATCTTTCCAGAAGAGGCAGCAGTTTATTGAACCTTCATGAATGTGAGCCAGAGGCCGAAGCGGAACCCTCTCCACACCTGCTAACACTGAGATGTCTTGGGAAAAGCCTGGAAAAGTCTTGGAAGCCTTTGGGTTCATGGCTTTGTGGCTCATCCTTCCCACCTCTCTCTTTTTCCCCTTGGCCGAGGTTATATTGTTGCTAATCCAAGATTGCAGCTCCCTCTGTTCTAGATTCTTCTGGAAGGACGAATAAGAAAGCAGGTGGAGCTTCCTTGTCTCTGGTGAACTCCCAGCCACACCAGTGCACTGGTGGCAGAGGAGACCACCAAAGAGGAGGCACAGGGCAGTGGTGGCTTCACCGTGTGTGTGTGTGTGTGTGTGTGTGTGTGTGTGTGTGTGTGTGTAGGGGGCAGGACTCTTGAAGGGGAGAGATTGGAGCCATGTGGGCCTGGGTCAGGAAGGAGCTGGCTGACATCACCCTCCTCCATGGAGTGAGCCATGTGAATGACCCTGTGCTCAACTCGTGTCACTTATGTAGATGGTCTCTGCTTGCGTCATTCTCTCGTCTGTTGGCAATCATCTGCTTTGGAGGTGGTTTGGGAGATGTTTGAACATAGTTAATCCGGTCAAGGGACTAAGGGTCTGGAAACAGTGTCTCAAGCTTGGATCCAGCATGGTGAAGCAGACACTCTTAGTGGATGGTTGCCCGGTGTGCCTCGTGGATTAAAGAGGGGACCAGGATGCACAAGGTGTTCCTTCTCCTGGGGACAGTGCACAGGTGAGAACTGCAAGAACTGTTGGGTCATTGATCTGGTGCCCGGGAACAGGGAGCATCTTCTGTCCTCCTGTGACCTCAGACGGCAGTGCAGTGCTTGTGCAGGGGATGGTAGTGAGGCACGCTGCTGACATATGTGCCATCGTGTGTGTGTGTGTGTGTGTGTGTGTGTGTGTGTGTGTGTGCGTGCGCGCGCGCACGTGTGCTCTTATGTGTGAGTGTGTGTGCATGCTTGTACGTTGTACGTGCACACGAGCGTGTGTGTGAGTGCATGTGTGTGTGCAAGTGTGTGCTCTTGTGTACACATGTATGCAGAGACCAGAGGACATCCTTGGGTGTCATTCCTCAGGCACCATCCATTTTTATGAAATAGGATGTCTCATTGCCTGGAACTTGTCCACTAGAATAGACTGGCTGGCCTGTCTCTGCTTCCTCAGCACTGGGATTACATACCACCTACGCCTGGCATTTTCAAACATAGGTTTTGGGGATTGAACTCAGGTCCTCATGCTTGTGAGGCGAGCGCTTTGCCAACTGAACTATCTCCCCAGCCCCATCTTGGGCTTTAACTTCCCCAGATGTTTGTGCTGTGTGACGAGAACCCCTGGAACTTGGAGAAAGGTGACTTGTCACCTGGGCATGACCTTGCCACTCAACTCCCATCACTCCACCCCTCCCAGCAGGTGCTGTCCTAGGAACTGGCTGCCTTTTGGCCTGATACCTACTCACCGGCTCCTCCGCCTGTGCTGCTCATGTGGGGCTATGCCATCTCCCCGGAGGATCTCTGACTGGGTAGACCAAGCTCTGGTCTCCATCTTTGGGCAGCTCGTCACCTCTCATCATACGTCACTGCTTCCTGGAAACCAGGCAGGGTCAATTCCCTCTCTTAAAGATGCCCTCTGATACCAGGTGTGGTGGTACAGGCCCGAGGCAGGATGATCACCAGTTCAAGGTCAGTCTGGCAATAGAGTGAGTTCCAGGTCATCTGGGCATAGACAGCAAGATCTCGTCATACAAAAGAAGAAGCCTGGCCTGGTGGCACAGGCCTGTCATCCCAGCTGCTCAGGAGGGTGAGGTGGAGGATCGTGAGTTCGAGGCCAGTCTGGGTTACATAGTGAGATCCATCTCAACATCATCCCCTCCAAGATACCCCCTGACTCCTGGCCACTGCTCTGCCAACCCCCTGCCCACTCCAAGTCTCATCATGCCCTTGAACCTGTGTAAGACTCAGCACCTCGTCTCTTTCATCTGAGCCATTGCTTAAGTAAGTGTGTCCCCTCTATGGTCCCCACTGTGAGCACCGGTCAGGAAGAAGACCCATGCATGGATAAATCAAAGGAAAAGTCTAGCCAGCATGCCAGCAGGGGGGCTCGGTGGCAATGTTACCATCTCTGAAATCTGATTTAAGCCTCTGTCTATTGTCTGCATGTGGCCATAATTAAGAGGGAAACACACCCATTGGTGACTGTCCCCGCCACTTAAAAGGCCCAAAGAGGAAAGGTGAAAGCGACAGTGTGTCTGATTTGGTTCTTTTTTTATCAACATAATTGGGTGGCAGGGATACTCCGCACTAGTATGAACGATAGGAGGAGAAGAGGATGAGATGTGACGATACCATCAGTCAGATTCTGTCCCCGAGCACTGGCTCACCGCGTTCTGTGAATGCCATTGGTATTTATCACTGAGTTACTGCAGACTGCCTCAATAAGCAGTTTTGCATCCTGGGATCTCATCTGCTCCCCATTGTCCAGGTGGGACCCATGGGAGAGACTTTCCAGGCCAGGGCCCACACTGATAGCAATGGAAATAACCAGTGTTTTTCAGGGATGGTGTCTAAAAACTGCTGTTACTGAATAAGTTGTGGTATGATCATGTAATGGAATATTATTCAGGGAGTAAAGCAATAAGCCACCATGTCTTGGAAGGACATGAAGGAGACTTGAGTGCTTATTGCTAAAAGAAAAAAAAGCCAGCTGAAAAGCCTACAGACTGTATGATTCCAATGTTAGAACCTTCTGGAAAAGGCAACACTACAGCACTATGGTCAGGGGCAATCTGTGGTTGCCAGAATCGGAAGGGGAGGGAAGATAGAGAGACAACTCTGCCCTGAGATGGTCTCCTGCCGGCACTTGTCTGAATCCACAGGCTGTGTAGGTGCAGAGCTGGGATTTTCACTAGTAAAAGTATGAGTGCTGGTTTGCCAGTTAGGACGTGCAGGACCCATCGAGATATCCCGGCAGGGAACACTGTTTGTGGGAGGAGCTCCATACAGCTTGTAGCAGTCACCTTACATTGCTGGTCAAAATACCCCACTCGACGCAATGTAGAGAAGAAAATTGTTTCAGCATGGAGTTTCATCATGGCGGGCCAGGCATGGCAGGAACCAAGGCTGGCTCACATCATCACATCAGTAGGGAGGAAGTAGAAACAGAGAGAGCACCAAGGGAGGCTGGACTATGAAACCTCAAGGCCCTTCCCCAGTGGCACACTTCCTCCAGCAGGGCTCCACAGCCTTCCAAATCAGCGGGGATTCAGTATTCCAACATAAATCTATGGGAGGCATTTAAGTCACCACAATTCTATAAATGAAATTGCTCTATAAATAACGTCTGCTGATTTTCAAAAAGACTCAAATTACTATTATGAGACAGGGTTTATCTATATTTCTGGGACTCAGAGATATACCCATAACCTTCTGGTGACTTTCAGCTGTGTTCCCCTGACAGTAGGGGAGTCACAGCTGAGGGCTGGTGGCCAGTGTACATGTGTTCCCTGTGTGTCCAGCCAGGCAGAAACCTGTACTCTCCTCTGTGTTTAACTCACACGTGGTCACTTACAGGCAAGAGCGTTTCCACCAGGGAGAGAACTGAGCCCCCAGGAAATGCTTCTGAGCAGAGCCAGCTCTGGGAAACCCAAGACCCTCTCGATCGTCCTTAGAAAAAGAAACATTTTCATTGCAGTTTAATGTTACTCGTGAAAATGTAGAAAACAGAGGTAGAAATAGAGACATATTGCCCATGATTTTATCTTATTGTTAACATTTGGTCTTTTTTTGGGCATATACACATGTGTTATATGTTTTATTAAAATAAAATTAAACACTTTATCTGGTGAGTAATAGCCATTTTATCATTTAAGTAAGACATTTTGCTGGACATGGTGGCACATGTCTATAGTCCCAGGACACAGGAGGCTGAGACAGGAGGCTATTACCACAAGTTCCAGGCCAGCCTGGGCTACAGAGTGAGACCCTGTTTCAAAAACAAATAACAAATAGACAACAAAAATATTCCAAATCTCCATGTGTTAATAAAAGGTCTTTTTTTAACATCATGAATTCAAATAACAACAAGATATTTTCTTTGTGGATACAGCTTGTTTCATTTTCTATTCGATATTTAGGTTATCTCTTCCCCCTTTTTTGTTTTACTACTTTATCATAGTAAAACAGCATAGAATAGCTCTGTGTCACATCCCCGATTATTTCTTGGGTTACATAGCATGTAGAAACGCCTCATCCAGACCACAGAGGACACAGCCAGCCCCCCAGACCATCCCCTTCTCTCCTGCTCCCTCTTTCTTCCTTTACTCCATAGCAACCGCTATTCTGATTTCAAATACTAGTTTGCTTGTGTTAACCCCTGACACTTAGAGAAGTGGACTGAATCTGTAAAGCCTTGTTTTGCTCACTGCTGCTTTTAAGAGAGGGGGAAAGCCTGCTTTGGGTTGTATCAGGAAGGTTGTTTCATGAATACTCATTCGTCTTGTTGATGTTGGCTTAGATCACTTTTTTTCTTTTTTTTGTCTTTATTGTCCAATAATGAGTTACATTGTTTAGTGGGCCAACCATGAGTTGTTATCCCCAATTCCCCGTTGTCCCCCTTCCCCATCCCCAGTCAGCTGGATATTCTCCTCCGTGGGCCGTCTGGATCAGAGATCACTTTTACATGAATGTTCTCACTTCTTCTCTCGGCCCCCTCAATGCTATGGGGGGCCTGGGGGGCCACAGGTGCTGTGTGTATTATTAGGGAACCCTGACTCACAGTTGGTCGTCCCAAGACATTGTCCACAGTGGCCGTGATACCTGAGAATTTCTGCTGCTGTATTTATTCTGCGTCTGGAGAATTCAATTCTACCTAAGTTAGCCGCTTGATGGTAATCTCTCATTGTTTTATTTCTGATGACTAACGAGGTTTAGCATCTTTTCCCATTTTCTTGTGTGTGATATGTGTATGTGCTTGTGTGTGTGAGTGTGAGCACGTGTGTCCCATGTCACACATGTGGAGGACTTTCAGAGTTGATCTTCTCCTTCCGTCTTGTGTGATGCAAGGTCCCTCCTGTTCATCTCTCTGTTCTTCAGGCGATGTGGTGTGCAAGCTTCCAGGACATTCTCCTGTCTCTGCTCCCATTGCACCATAGGCATGCTGGGATTGCAGCCGCCTGCCCGTTTCTGAACTTGGGCCCTGAGGCTGGTATGGCAAGAGCTTTATCTACTAAGCTGCCCCTGCACAATGTTTAAAAAAGATATTTACTTGCAAGCAGAGAGAGAGAGAGAGAAAGAGAGAGGGAAGAAGAAAGAGAGGGAGAGAGAGGAGACAGAGAGAGCGTGCCAGGGCCTCCAGCCACTGCAAACAGACTCCAGATGCAGCACACTTTGTGCGTCCGGCCTCACATGGGTACCGGGGAATTGAACCCTGGTCGTTAGGCTTTGCAGGAAGCACCTCAATTGCTGAGCCATCTCTCTAGCCTGCCCTTCACAAATGGTTTCTGATTCTCCGGTTCGGTGTCCTTTCTTATCCAAGAGAATATCTTCTTAAAGAACTGATGTGTAGAGCTCTCTCTGTGTTCCCATCCAGGCTCACCATGTCTGTGAGCATTCCCCACACTGTGTCTTCCCTCTCCTCTCTCCAGGACGCCTTTTCATGAATACACACTCGGTATTTTTTAAAAAAATATTTTATTTATTCATTTTCAAGCAGAGAGATACACAGAGAGACATACACAGAGAGAGAGAGAGAGACATAGAGAGAGAGAGTGAACCAAGGCCACCAACCTGGCTTATGTGGGTCCTGGGGAATTGAACCAGGGACCTTAGGCACTGAAGGCAAGTGCCTTAACCGCTGAGCCATCTCTCCAGCCCCTTTTTTTTTCACACTCGGTTTTATTAGAGCAAATTTTCAATCTTTCAGTTGATCTGCTTTCCCAAATTCAAGATGTGTTCCTCTATGATCTCCCAAACATTTTGTCTTCTTTTTCTGTTTATTATTGAAATCGTTGTGTGCATGTTCATATGGGTAAGAGTGTTTCTGCACGTGGCGGTCAGAGGTTGACAGCAGGTGTCTTCCTCAGATGACCACAGTCTTACTCACTGAGACAGGCTCCCTTGCTGACCTGGAGCTCAGGGAGCCCGAGAGTCCCAGGGTCCTCCTCTCTCGGCCTCTCCAGAGCTGGGATTACAGACTGAGCCACCTCAGGCAGTGTGGACAGAGCCATGCCCAGCCCAGGTCTCACCATGTTCTGCTCACAGAGCTCCTTCCACTTAGGAATAGAACATGGCTGTCCAGCGGGCATGGCTCATCCCTGAAAACACCATCCGTTCCTAATTTGTCTTCAGTCCAACCTTTCACAGGCCACCTGTCTCTGTGAACAAAGAGATTTCTGGACGGAGTTTGTTTTCACTGATTTCTGTGTCTGCGCCAGAGTGAATATCAGGTGTGATGTGCGGTATCATGAATTTTACTTTGGCTTTATCTGTTACATGGGCAGAGTTTACCAACAAGGCAATTTAGACCTGGAATATTCTACTCCGACGAAAGTTTGAATTATGATTTTAATGTATTTAGCAATCAAATATCGGTTCAAATTTTATATCTGGAGTCAATTTTTCTAAGCTGCATTATTCTTGAAATTTTAAATTTTCATTTAAATTTGGAAATTATTTGGTTTATTGGTTTTCCTAAACACTATCTTTTGATCATTTAATGACTATGAGGTAAGGACATGAGGGCCGTGAGGTGAGGATATGAGGGCCGTGAGGTGAGGACATGAGGGCTGTGAGGTGAGGACATGAGGGCCGTGAGGTGAGGATATGAGGGCCGTGAGGAGAGGATATGAGGGCCGCGAGGTGAGGATATGAGGGCCGTGAGGTGAGGA
>PVHP010050196.1:0-11895 GCA_004024765.1 Zapus hudsonius
CTAGAGAATCAAAAATAATTTTGAAAGAATAAAGTGAAAAGAGTCAACCCCCCAATTCTATAGCTTACTTTATAGCTGTAATAAAATATACAATGTATTAGTGGCAAAGTGATAAACAGATGGAATAGAGTTGAATTCAGAAATGAATGCAAAGATCTTCAACAAAATATTATCAAATACAAATCAGAAGTAGGTAAAAATAATAATGTCATTTGGAAGTGGGATTTAGTATAAAATAACAAAGCTGTTTCATTATTCAAATATATATATATATATATATATATTCCACCATATTAACATATGAAGAAAAATCATTATCTGATCATCTCTAAAAGTATTTCACAGAGAACCCCTTTATTTCTACTTTTATTTTATTGTGGTAAAATACAAATAGCTAAAACATTACCATTTATTTTTGACAATTTCATATGTATATGAAATGAATTTTAACCTCCCCAATTACCCTCTTTTTGTCAGAGAAAATGGGGGATTTCATGGTTGGAGAGATGGCATATGGGCTTGTTTTACAAGTATGCTGTGTATCTTTCCATGGAAAACAAGGAGAAGAAGGGGGAGGAAACGGGTTGAAGGCAGAGTACAAAAGAAAGAAGTGGAGAATCTCTCTCTCTCTCTCTCTCTCTCTCTCTCTCTCTCTCTCTCTCTCTCTCTCTCTCTCTCTCTCCTCTCCTCTCCTTGAGATGTGGTCTCACATCTCAAATATAGACCAAGCTGTCCTAAACTCATCACAAAGGCCAGGCTGGTCTTCAACTTGTAGTAATCAACCTGCTTCAAGAAGAATTGTAAGTGCTGAACACATTTTGTTTAAAGGTTAGTCATGAATGAGCATACGATCCTGCTCTGCTCTACGAATATATACACAAAGGATCAAAGCATAGGCTAGACACTGGTGCCCATATGCTTACTGGAGCACTCTTCATAACAGGAAGGTTATGGAATAAGTCTATGCAGCCATCAGTGGATGTATGAATAAAGAAAAAGGGGCACATATATGAAATGGAGTATTATTCAGCCACGAAGAACAAAATTATATCACTTTACAAAAACAGATGAAACTGGAAATCACCAAAGACTGCATGTTTTCTTGCATACATGGACTCTAGATTAAAAAAAAAGACACAAGGTCTGGGACATGGCTCAGCAGGTAAGAGCTCTTGCTGCTCAAGCCCTGGGGGCCTAAGAGACAAGCGAGGCTGCCTCACCCTGAGTTCCATTTCCCAGCATCCGTGTAAAAAGCTGGGCATGGCCAAATATGTCTGTAACCCCAGGCCTATGGAGAATGATAACAGAACTGTTAAGCTCCCTAATCAGCCAGACTGACCAGAAATGGCAGCTCTGGGTTCAGTGAGTGCTCCTGTCTCAAGGTAACACATGGATGAGAAGTAGGAAGACACCCATTGTTCTCCTCTGATCTCTGCATGTGTATGCACGGGGCATGTGCATCCGCTCACTCCTGCATACACCACACACACACACACACACACACACACACACACACACACACGTACACACAAACATACCCCCCAAAATTAAGAAGCCAAGAAAGTGAAAAAGGATTACTTAGAACGAGAAGAGACTATAACAATAGTGAGAGAGGGTAACAAGAGAAGGTGAAGGAAAATAATGTGATCAAAATACCTGGTACTAGACATGTATGAAAATACCACAGGAACCCCATTTTATAAGATATAGGCAAATAAATAACACTTATTAAATGATTTATGAAAATAAAAAGGGAAGCTTTCATATTTAGAGAGATGGCTCAGTGTTTAAAGTGCTTACAGTACAAGCATGAAGACGTGTGCTCATTCAGATCTTTAGCACCCACACAATATGCCAGGCATAGTAATATGAGACTCTAAATTCAGTGCTGGGGAGACAGATATACAAGGGTCTTTGGGACTTGCTAGTTAGCTAATAGAACCAAATCAATGAGCCCCAGTTTCTGCAAGAAATGGTGTCTCATGGACTGACCCAGTTTGCCCCACGGAGGAGGATACCCAGATGATTACAGATAGGGAAGAGGGAAATAGGGGAACTGGGGAACCAACACATTATTTGCTCATTCAGTACATGTAAATATGAACAATAAAGATATATTTTATTTAAAAAAGAAAACAACAACAATAACAAAAGCAAAAAAGATGGAAGAATGATTGAAGAAAACAACCGACATTGAATTCTGGCCTCTACATGAATACATGAGTATGCACACCTACACACACTCAGGCACTCATACAAAAACAAGCATGCATACAAGCACTACTTAATTAACTCAATGGATCACAAAAAATATGAATGTAGGAAGAGGGCAGTTGGGAAGAAGGTGTTTAGCAGGAGTAGGAAAATGATAACAGGATAATAAGAAATAAAGATGATCAAAATACATGATATACATGTATGAAATTGTCAAAAGTAAAAAAAAACATTTTTTAAAATTAAAAGAATCTAGCTCGGTATGATGGGACAGCCTTTAATTCCAGTAGTTGGGCAGCTAAGGTAGGAAGATTGCTGATTGCCATTACTTCAAGGCCAGCCTGAGGCTGCAGAGTGAGTTTCAGGTCAGCTTGGGCTAGAGTAAGATTGTCATGGTTTGATCCAGGTGTCCCCCACAAACAAATGAATGTGTTCTGAGCAATTGATCCTCAGCTGATGGCAGTTTGGGTTTTACAACCTCTCTGAAGCTATGTTGTTGGGGGCGGGCTTATGTGGATATAAGCCAACTTCTCCTTACCAGTGTTTGGCACACCTTCCTGCTGCTGTTGCAGTGCTGTGGCAGAGATGATGTCCACCCTTATGCTCATGCCATCGTTTTCCCCACCATCATGGAGTCACCCCATGAGTCCAAATGCCAAATAAACCCATTCCTCCACAAGTTGCTTTTGCTTGGATTCTTTCTACGCAGCAACTAGAATGCTGACTACAACAAAGACTCTGCTTCAAAATAACAAAACAAAAAGCAAAACAAACAAACAAACAAAAATAATATAACCAAGGAGGTGAAAGACTTTTATAAGGAAAACTTTACGACAATGAAAAGAAAAACTGAAGAAGACACTAGATTATGGAAAGACCTTCCATGCTTCTACATTCATAGAATAAATATTCTGAAGATGTCCAAAGTACTAAAAGTAATCTAAAGATTCAATGTACTCCCCATGAAAATTCCAACATTTTTTCAAAGAAAGAGAAAAAAATTCTTGAATATGCATAGAATCACAAAAGATAATGGATAGCAAAAGCAATTCTAAGCAGAAAGAACACAGCCAGATCATATTACCTGATCTCAAACTATACTAAAGAGCCATAGTGACAAACTAGCACAAAAATAGACATGTAGATCAATAGAACAAAATTGAAGACTAAGATAAATCAACACAGCTATGATCAATTAACTTTTTTGTTATAAAAGTATTCATTTATTTGCAAGAAGAGAGGGAGAGAGAGACAAAGAACGAGATCAGAAGGACCTCCAGCCACTGCAAATAAACTCCAAATGCATGTGCCACTCTGTGCATCTGGCTTTAGGTGCATACTTGGGGAAGTGAACTCAGGGGGTTAGGCTTTGCAGGTAAGTGCCTTAACTGCTGAGCAATCTCTCCAGCCCTGGAATTACCTTTTAACAAAGTTGTAAAATGCATGCACTGGAAAAAAAAGATAGCCTTCTTAATAGTGTAAGCAAAATTGGATAACCACATGAAAAATAATGAAATTAGATCTCTATCTATCACCCTGAACAAAAATCAGCACATACTGAATCAAGACATTTATTTATAACTGGAAATGCTAAATATTTTTTGCATTTTTTGTATTAAATATATATTTATTGTCCATAATGAGTTACATTATTCAGTGGGCAAACAATGAGTTGTTATCCCCAATTCCCCAATGCCCCCCTCCCCATCCCCAATCAGCTGGATATCCTCCTCCATGGGCCGTCTGGATCAGTCCTTGTGGCAGGGGACCCTGGATAGCCTAGTACTCAGCCTGGTCCTCCTGGCCCAAGCATGTTGTTACTGAAGGGTGCCATGCCTCTGGAGAGTCTCCCCCACCATGGCTCTTACAATCTTTTCGCCCCCTCTTCCGCATAGTACCCTGAGCACTAAGGCTGCTTTAAGGTTGTCAGTTTAGGGTCTTTGTGTTGAAGATCGTTGATTTGTCTCACTGACTTATCCTGTGTAGATTGAATGTCTGTGGCTGTGGGTCCCTCGTTCCTCCTGTCATTCTCTGCGGGGTTCCATATGGATCCTCCACAGTATGACTGTGGTGGCTCCTCTCTTGCCAGAATCTCAGGTATCAGCCTACGGTCAGTTGGTATGGTTAGATGGGCCCCAGCTCTCTCGCTGCATCCTGAAAAATACAAGCACAATCTCCATCAGAGAGTGTGATCAGTGTAGGTTAACAAATATACACGTTTCTGGTTTACCTAGATTCTATTTTTAATAGCCTCACCGTCAATTGCTCCCATCGTGTATTTTGTCTTGGGAGACTAAGAGTATGGGATCCGGTGACTATCACCCTGAATCCCAAGTTCCAGACATGGGGTCCCCTCACTAAGTGGAAAATTGGCTGAATTTGAAAGCTGTTGATTGTCTCCCCCAGGCCCAGGCTCCTCCATTGCTCAAGTGCTCCTTTCTTGGTTTGCTGTTCTCTCAAGTAGGGAGTGTGATCAGCCTACTCATGACCTCAGATTGTGTTTCATGTTAGTGGTCTCTGTTTACTCCAGCTGTTGTTGATTATTTTCCCCTGGCAGCCTGTGCAGTGCCTTCTAGCACTACACGAACTGCTTTCTGGGGGCTGTATAACGTTCCGGACTTTGAACGGTCTCTCGATGCTGGTCGATGGCATTCTGTGGTTTCTTCAGCAACAGGGTGTTGCCTCAGGCCTAGGGAGGGCACCTGTCCAGGTCAGCTTTCTAGTTGCTGTGCAGGAAGAACCCAAACAAAAGCGGCTTGTGGAGGAATGGGTTTATTTGGCTTACAGACTCAAGGGGAGACTCCATCCTGGCAGCGTAAACGATGGCATGAGCAGAGGGCTGGACATCACCTCTGCCACAGCACTGCAAACAGCGGCAGGAAGGTGTGCCAAATACTGGCAAGGGTAAGCTGGCTTATAACCCCCATAAGCCCGCCCTCAACAACACAGCTTCATTGAGGTTGTAAAACCCAAACTACCATCAGCTGAGGATCGATCTATCAGAACATGTTCATTTGTTTGTGGGGGACACCTGGATCAAACCATGACAGTCCACCCCTGGCCCCCACAAACTAATAATCATTCAAGATATAAACACAATATGTTCAGCCCAACTCTTAAGTCCCCACAGCTTTCAACTGAGCCATAATACCAAAAATAACCTCGTAATGGCACAGAACATTCACAAGGCAAAACATGAGGCACAGCAAAAGAGATTGACCAATACAAGATTTAAAACAAACAGGGCACCATCAATCTCTAACTCCAAGTTCAATGATTCTAATCAATAAGTCTCTCAGAGATTCAAATCCACCCCTCCATCTCGGCTACTCACAGTCCGGGAAAATTTCATCCAGTGCTGGCAGCTCGTCTTGGCACCCATCCATAGTCCTGGAATTCTTTGGTTCTTCATTGCAACCCACAGTTCATCCTCATGGCTCCATCGGGCTCCATGCAGGCAACCTAGCACACCTGCTTCACAGCCTGATGGACTTTTTTCAAAAACAAAACTGTGTTGCAAATCCAATGACCCTCTCTTCTTACATTTGCCATACGCCACAGAACCAGGTGGGCTACCAACTTGTTAATCCAGGGGGGGGACACAAAACATTCAGGCCCATTACTTCAAAGAGTCTGCATTCTTCCTTTTTGTTCTAAAATGCAGACCAGCTGGCTGAATCTCAATGGTTGTCATCTCTCAAACAATTGCAGGTGAACAGGCAGCAGTTTCGACCCAAAGATCTTTCTTTCAGTGCCATCTCCATCTGCTCACACCAGTCCATCTTTATGTAAAACAACCCTGAAAAGGTTTCCAGGACACACGCAGGCAGAATGCAGCAAGCCTCTAAAGCAAACTGCTTCTGGCACAGTCCTGACCAAGTTCTTTCTCCCCCTCGTAAGCCAAACCTCACAGTCCGTAGTTCTCATTACATTCAGGTCTTTCAACTCTGACCAGAATGATCCATGAAGCTGTACTCACAACACTGCGAGGCATCCCTTAGGCCGAGATTTCAAGTCCTTCCATATTCCTCCTGTAGATCACTTCCAGAAGACCAAAGCCACAAGATCAGGGTTCTAGCAGCAACAGATGACCCCACGTCCTGGTACCAAAACTGTTGCGGGCAGCTTTCTAGTTGCTGCGCAGAGAGAACCCAAACAAAAGCGGCTTGTGGAGGAATGGGTTTATTTGGCTTACGGACTCGAGGGGAGACTCCATCCTGGCAGTGTAAACGATGGCATGAGCAGAGGGCTGGACATCACCTCTGCCACAGCACTGCAAACAGGGGCAGGAAGGTGTACCAAATATTGGCAAGGGGGAGCTGGCTTATAACCCCCATAAGCCCGCCCCCAACATCACAGCTTCATCGAGGTTGTAAAACCCAAACTGCCATCAGCTGAGGATCTATCTATCAGAACACATTCATTTGTTTGTGGGGGACACCTGGATCAAACCATGACAGCACCCAAGAGCTTTGACAGAATTCTGTCTTGTTGTTAGAATCTTATGAGTTGCTTTGGTCAACAGCTCAGTGAGGGAAGGAACCAGTGGTTGGAACCAGGGGTTGTCAGGCTGATCTAATTATTGACAAGCTTAGACTCTCTCCCCTACCACTCATAGCCCCTCTTGCCAGATGACACTCAATACTTACACATAGTTTACAATATGCTCGTGAGGATTTTATGTTTTTGAACCTAATGTGGTTTATCCTCAAACTTAAGCCATTCCCCTCCCCCTATCCCTTACCCCTCACTTCTTACTACTAGTCTGCATAAAGAACACGGTTATCCTGGTTAAGGACCACATAAGAGGGAGAATAAGTGGTGTTCGATTCTCTGTTCTTTTGAGTGTTCGCTTAGTAAGACCTGCTCAAAGTCAGACCATTTTTTCCTAAATTTCGATATATCATTTTTCCTTTCAGCTGAGTAAAATTCCATCATGTAAATATACCACAGTTTCTCTGTCCATTCCTCCATGGATGGGCATTTGGGTTGATTCCAATTCTTAGCTATTATGAATTGAGCTGCTATAAATATAGTTGTACAAATGTTTCTGTGTCGAGATATGACATCTTGTGGGTAGATGCCTAGTAGAGGGATAGCTGAGTCCATTGGTAGTTCTATGTCTATTATGTTCAGGAGTCTCCACACTGCTTTCCATAGCATTGAACGAGTTTGCAATCCCACCAGCAGTGAATGAGGGTTCCTTTTTCCCTGCATCCTCGCCAGCAACAATTGTTGTTGTTGTTGTAAATCACCTGAGTAGACAGAACTCAAAAGAAGAAATACAAATGGCCAACAAACATTTTTAAAAGAGTTTATCAACCTTAGCTATCAAATAAATGAAAAATAAATAAAACTACTTTGAGTTTGCATCTTACTGTAGTTGGAATGTTGGCCCTTGACTGTTGGCCTGTCAGATAGGGAACATGTAATCTACAACAGCTACTGCCCCCTTAAGCAGGTGCCTTAGCAGCTGTCAATGCCACCTGAATTTCAGATACCTCAGGTAGTCTAGAGTAATATGTCCATATTGTAGATGCTCTGGAGAATCTGCTGTTTTCCAGCTTCCTAGTCACATAGGAAAGTGACTCGACCTTCATTTTGCAGAGAAAAAGAGAGTTGTGGATTGTAAAAGCATAATGTTGAGATAAAGGGATTACTTGAGAATAGGGACATCAACTCTGGACACAGTGATACAGAATGGGTGAATGGAGCCTGTAAAACGGCATTCACCCTCCCGCTGTGACCACTCCTATCCCAACCCTGCAGCCTAGCAAAAGGTGACATGATTGCACCTGGGATGTGTTTAATAATCATTGAGGTTGCCTTCTTTTACACACACCAAAGCTGTGTCTCAAACAGAGCCACAGAAAACAGAGGCTCCTGATGTTGCTTGAAATGGGGTTCTTTCAGCAATTGGATCATCAATCTAATGGGCAGGACTTCCTCTCTGAATAACCAGGACAAGAACAAAAAATTGACCAGTGAACATTATGCATCCCCTCTGTGATAGGACAGAACAAAGAATGGGATGGAATTATGCACATTTTATTTGCATAAATAAACATGGATTGAATTGGTTCAGCAGCTGCTGTGGCATCTGATGATAGCTTGTTGGTCTCATTCCATGTTAACTACCTCAGAGATCAAAAAGCCAGAGCTCTAGGGCTTTTTGGTGAAAATATAAGCCTAAAATGATATACTTCCTAAAGGGTTTTTGTACCTTTCACAAACCAAGGCAATCATACCTCCTCATTTTCACAATGCCAGGCCTGACTGAAGATCAGCTTTTTCATCTACAGAGCAACAGAGATAGGAGAGGACCATCCATTACTAAGCCTTGAAGTTGCCCTCCCTATTTATCATTTCTCTGGTGGTACAACAAATAGTTTCTGTACCCACAGTGACAGATGACCTTGTGATCTTTCAAGAAGAGGCTTATCTTCTTTGCTTAATTTAAAGTACCATTAATATAGCACAATAAAATATAATACCCTTGGCCCTCAAAGATATCTCACAATAGCAGAGAGTCAAACAGCTAAAACTTATTAAAATTCCTCAAAACCATTTTCAAAAGTGTAAGGATTTTTATTGTCAATACAAGAGATAAAACACAAATAAATTATTTTTGATAACTTTAGACACCAGGATTTCTCTGTGAGAAAATAGCTTCTTATGTAAACTAAATACTACCAGAAACAAACCTAGCAAGTGTGAGAGACAGTATTCAACATACATGGGCTTACATGTTCAGTGATAAAAAAGAAGTTTTTATTTCTTTCCTCAGTGAGATGTGTTACATATGCCATGAGGCTCATTTTGGTGGAAATGCTTTCAGTATAGAATAAATTTGAATGTTTTTTTCTACATCCAGGCCCTGGATGAAGAAATCAAAATAAGATGCCACAAATTGCACATGGACCTTAATCTGGAATCCAACTATCTGTTTAGAAAACAACATACAAACAAATAACACCCAGGAGCTAAGGGTGGTGCTCAGTGGCTCAGCACTTGCCTAGCACAAGTAGGGTCCTGTGTTCCATCCCCAGTACTTAAAAGAACTATTAGGATCCATTTACCAATACTAAATCGATAGACTAAATTTTCCTGCTTTTGTCCTTAGGAAGTTTTGAACCAAATTGAATTTTGTTTGTTTGTTTGTTTTCAAGGTAAGGTTTCACTCTAGCCCAGGCTGACCTGGAACTCACTCTTTATGTACTCCCAGGCTGGCCCTTTACTCAAAGCTTTACTAATACCTCTGCCTCCCAAGTGCTGGTGATTAAAGATGTGCACCACCACACTGGCCAAAATGGATTTTAAAGTGCAAGAGAACTCTGAAAGTCTATAGTGTTTGTTCAGTGTTTGTTCAGCAGCCTTCCCACTGCAGACCCCAGGGGCAGCAAGAGGCCTGTGGAACTAGCTGCAGGGTAAAGTGAAACATCAGGCTGACCAAAGAGCAAGAAGCCTCCAGCTTCAGCTTAGGGAGAGGGTCTCTGTCTGGACTCAGCTCTCAAGCAGGTCTTTGTTTCCAGAACTGACAAGGCCCAGAGCTGTGCAGAGTTGTCAGTTGCCACCTCCCCCCCACCCCCACCATGCCATGATTTTTCAATGTTCATGTTGATCAGGTAAAAGAATCAAGAAGATTCATGATGGAATTACATCACCATCCTTTACCAAGGAAAACTAGGACCAAAGTTCTGGTCTAGGATGAATGATACAAAATAGGTCATGAGGTCCCCCAAATATTATCACTCACATTTTCTTAACCAAGTTGATAACAGTACAAAATGGTTTCTTCCACACACAGACAAGCTTTGCACTGTTACTCAGAATTCAGTTATGTATTCAGTTCTAGCCTCCATTTAAGAGGTTTTTCAAAATAAAGTATTCCTATGTCAGAGCCAAGGTGAACTAGGAGAGTCCTGAGATAGAATGTGCTAGAAGCAGGTGGGTGTGATCACATTCAAGTCAGGAGGTTTGAGTTTCTGAGTCCTTGGTGCTTGTTTCTTCCCTTTGACCACTTGGATGCCTATCTTGGGCTGCTTGAAGGTTGCTGGGTCTTCAGCCATCCAGAAGGACTGGGCACACATCGGCTCTATGGGAGAGGGTTTCTGGGCCCCATTGTAGGTCTGGAATCCTCCAGAGTCAGATTTCTGGAAGGTTCTTAGTCCAAAGAAGAAGCTCCATTTATCTGATGAGTTCCTATCATTCCCACTTCCAGGATCCATAGTGCTGAGATTTTGGCCAGTTAAGGCCATGGAAGAGCCAGCAGGGAACAAGCCTGGGGATTTCTGCTTAGGGGAGTGAAGGGTGCTGCTTGGGGTGGACTGGAATGAAGCAGACTGCTTCTCTTCTTTTGTTCTCTCTCCACTCTGCAGCTTCAGTTTTTGGAATGCTTCTGCCACTCAGAGGTACTTTGTCTCCTCAATGGTGAGGACTTTGTGGCAGTGTTTCCAGCATTTCTCAGCTCTGCCTCCTGCTGAGAACGATGGATGCCCTTCTGGGTCTATTTTGTGATCAGAGAATTCATAATGGCATGGGTAGCTTTAGCCTCCACCACAGGGTCCTTGTCTACACTGTCAGTGGCCATTTATAGGGTCATGACACTGGGGAAGGCAATGGCCTCTCCTTCCTCCACCTTGCCAAGGTACTGATACTTGTGCTCTGGAATCACTGGTTTCCAGGGAATGCTGCCCATATCTGATGGAGGAAGAGTCATGGGCGCAGGGTAGTCAAGGACATCATCATAGCTAAATGCCCTGCAGCACATTCCCATGGGCAGGGCCATCTTGCCTGGAGGCCCGCTAGGCCCAAGAGCTGCTGTGGCACTAAAGAGGCTCCCAGAATCCAAACCTCCTGAGAGGAGGAGGGACAGTCCAGATCTGAACCATTCTGAGAGCCGCCCACCGACACCAGAGCACTGCCCAGGCCACCAGCCCTCATAACCACCTTGATGAGAGAAGTAAGTAGGTACAGGTGCTTTATCTCTGGATAAAGTGGAATCTAAAGTAAGAACAAATAAATGCTTATCTCTGATGCAGATGGAGGAAGAATTGTGTTGTAGAATGTCATGATGATCAGTCCAAAGAATTTGTTAGAAGACCATATAGAATGAGGAAGTGGTCCTTGTGATAATGAGAGAAAAGACATGTTATATCTTAGGTATCTCCAAATAAGAGGGTCAGACTATGGAGTTTAATATGATAGTTTAAGGAATTTGTTTCAGGGTGGAATCTCATTTCTATGTGTATAGGATTATGTTTGCTCTTTAAGTGTTTTAAGCAACAACCTAAAGGAATTTATCCGTTTGAGAAAATTAAGATTTTAGTTCAGATCAAGTCTTAGGGAATCTCATGGGACAGTAGAGTTCACAGAGAAGTCAAGATATTCTGTGTTTCTCAATGAGGACAAAGAAAGAAGTTGGGAAAATAAGAAGAATCTACACAGACATAGCAAAGAACATGGTCAAGGGCTTGGAGGGAGGTAAGGAAAGTATGTACTCGGTGTCTTTGGAGAGCCAAGGATAGACTGATTGATGAGTAAGAAGCAAGAAATTAGGCTATAAAAACAGGCAGGAGACTAGTTGTGAAATCATGTAACAAGTTTGAATTAGCATTGCAGCAATGAAAACCTATTGAAAGGTTTCAGTCAATCAAGGCAGCAGCTGACTAGCTATCCATT
>PVHP010050197.1:0-11890 GCA_004024765.1 Zapus hudsonius
TGGAGAAAGTAGGGTACCACAAGGAGTGTGGGGCATGCCTTTGAAGATATGCCTCCTCCCCAGGCTCCTCCATAGTGCTCAGCCTCCCCTCAGGCCCAAGGTCCTAGAGTCAGCTGACCACTGACTGAACCCTCTGAAATGGGGAGCTGAGATAAACTCTCCCTCCTTCAAATTGTCCCTGTCAGATCTTGTCACAGCAATGGTGAACTCATGCAAGGCACAAGCAGGGAGTTGGAGGGAGGAGAAGAGAACGACAAAGCCAAGTTGCCCTGGTCAACGAGCGAAAGCTCTAGAGAGGGGGTGAGAATGAAAAAGGAACAAGAGACGCAAAGGATGGAGCAAGACAGTATTTCCGATCAAACTTGTTTGTTACAGAACAGGCAGCACTTAAATATGCTCTTGCAGGAGGAGATGCATGGGCGGTTACTTAGGAATTAGCATAACCAGGTTGCTAGGTAACCTGGCCACAGCAAGGGTCATGTGATCTCTAGGAGGAAACCTGCAGGCGGGAGAGAGAAAGTTTGGCAGAGAAATAAGAACTTAGCATTGGTTAGTAGGGGGAAGGACAGAGACCTTCAAAATAATATTGACACAGTTCAAGGCACAATACACAGCTCCCCCACCAACTCTCAATAATACATACACTCTTCAGTGCTTCCTGCCCAGGGGATCCGCCAGCTAGTTTCAGGCTGTCGCTGTACTTGTTTATGACAAAATCATGGAAATCGACTCTCAGGTCATTAGCAGGAGCTAATGAGAAGCCATCTCATTTTGCCACTCTGAATCAAGATATAGGAGTTGGTAGCTTTGCGTGTATCTACCCTTGTTCAGGTTTCTTTCATGCAGTGCTCTTAATTCTCTTTCTTCGACGATTATCTTGCTGACAGGATACACTAATGGCTCCATAGAGTGGGCTTGTCTACCTAAATTTGAGTTCTAGAAACTTGTATTCAGCAAACTTTTTTCTAGAGTCCAGAAACTTGAGTGAGAGTTCTGGGTAATGTCCACATTCAGGTCACCATAGTTCAGTGATTTCCTCTCTTAATATGTTGCAAGGACATATCTCACCAAGTATAAGCAGACAATTCAAGAAGATCTACTTGAGGTGTATTGGAAACATGTATTTGTTACTCCATCAAATTCCCCCTCCTGTGTACATAACAGTGTTCTCTGAAGCTCTGAAATAAGCTCATTTGTCTCGCCCATGATTTAACCACAAGTTGACTGCTACCTAGATAGCATGGCCAACATTTTAGTTGAAAAGTAAGAATTCTGTTCCATCTGCTTTTTCCTACTTAATGCTCCATCCTTCAAAAAAAAATTATAGCATAAAATTAATATAATTTTCTCAAGGGCATACATTTATATTTTATAAAAATTAATTTGGGGCCTGGAATGTAATCCAAAGATAAAGCACTTGCCTAGCATTCATATAATTTGGAGTTCATTCCTTAGCACTGAAAAATAATTCATTAATTTTAAACATCTACTTGACAAGCCCACACTGCCCACCAATATACATTTATTTTGTAATAGTAACTCCCCTCACAAATGGCTTCCTTGAGATAGAATTTAATAATTTGCCTTCTCTCTTTTCATAAAAACTAATTAATTGAAGAACATATGTGAAGTCATGTGCAAAACACCAAGAGGAAGTTAGAATCCAGTCAGTATCCTAACGAGGGAAAGATTTTTTTTTTAATTTGCTGAAAGGAAAGTTCTCTCTCTACTATGGTTTTTTTTTTCTCAACTCTACTATGCTTTTTTAAACAAATGAAAATATATTGTACCTTCAAAACTTATGATCTTGGGGCTAGAAAGATGGCTCAGTGTCAAGGCTCTTGTCTGCAAAGCCTAAGGACCTAGGTTGGATTCCCCAGTACCCACATAAAGCCAGATGCACAAAGTGGCTCATGCATCTGGCATCTGTTTGCAGCAGATTGAGACCCTGGCATGCCCATTCTCTCTCACTGTTTTTTTTCTCAACATCTCCCTCTGCTTGCAAATAAATAAAAATATTTAAAAACCAAACAAAACCCCTTATGATCTTGGTCCTTGCTTCTTGCTTTTTCATCAGACCAAGAGAGACACCGACCACACCAACAAGCTCAAGGGATCTCCAAGAATATCACCAGTGGTGTGAGCTCTGCAACTAACACTACAACCAGAAGGAACAATTTCCTCTGTAAACTTCAGTAGCCATCGCTGGTTAGTAAAGCTGTGACTGTCATGTCCCCTGTGATCAGCTGGATCCTGACACATGAATTCTTGTGGAAGAAGCTGTCCCTTTGGTCTCAAATCCTATTTTTCCCTCCCTCCCTCCTTCCTTCCTTCCTTCGGCTCCCCCTTTCTCCCTCCCTTCTTCCCACTTTTTCTCCCTCCCTTTCTTTCAGTCCTTCCTTTCTTTCATTAAAAAAAATATCACTTGCATGCAGAGAGGGGGGAGAGAAAGACAGAGAGAAGAGAGAGAGAGGAGAGAGAATGATAATGAGCACACTTCTAACCACTGTAAACCAACTCTAGATACATGGGTCACTTTGTGCATCTGGTATTACATGGATACTGGGGAATTGAACCCAAGTCTTTAGGCTTTACAGGCAAGTCCCTTAACTGTTGATCCATCTTTCTAACCACTCATGGTTTTATAGCCTGGAGTGACCTGGAACTCACTCTATAGTCCAGACTGACCTCAAACTCACAGCAATCCTCCTACCTCAGTCTCCTGAGTGCTGGGATTAAAGGTATGCACCATCATGCCCAGCACCATTAGTGAGGTTTCTAATCTGCCATTGTACCAGGAAGTAAGTCAGTCCTCCCTCCTTCCCTCCCTCCCTCCTTCCTTCTCTTCCTTCCTTCTCTTTCTTTCTTTCTTTCTTTCTTTCTTTCTTTCTTTCTTTCTTTCTTTCTTTCTTTCTTTCTTTCTTTCTTTCTTTCTTTCTTTCTTTCTTCTTTCTCTCTTTCTTTTTTCTTTGTTCTTAATTTCTTGCTTTCTTCATTTACTCATTCATTCACTCATTCCTTTATTTTTTATTTTTTATTATCCATAATTAGATACATTGGTATCCCCAGTTCCCCGATTTCCTTCTTCCCTGACCCCAATCAGCTGGGTATCCTCCTCTGTGGGCAAACTGGATCAGTCCATGGGGTAGGGGGTTATGGATAGCCTAGGAGTCAACCCAGTTCCACCACCCCCCTTTGTATGTTGTTACTGAGAGGGGCCATGTCTCTGGATATTCTCCTCTACCATGGCTCTTACAATCTTTCCACCCCCTCTTTCATTCAGTTCCCTGAGTCATGGTGGGTGAGTATTAAGGCTGCTTTATTGTTGAGGTCTTAGGGGCCTCTCTACTTCTGCTTTAGGTTGTTTTGAAGATCTTTGGTGTCTGTCTGGTTTATCCTGGGTTGACTGACTGGCTATGGTTATAGGTCTCTTGCTTATCCCACCACTTTCTGCGTGGTTCCATATGGAGCCTCCATAGTAGGTCTGGTGTGGCTCATCTCTTGCCAGGATGTCAGCTATCAGCCTGCAGCTCATTGGTAGGGTTGGAAGAGCCACAGCTCTCTCGCTGCATTCTGAAAAATACAAACAAAATCTCCATCAGAGAGTGTTGTAGTCAGCTTTCTAGTTGCTGCACAGAAAGAACCCAAGCAAAAGCGGCTGTGGAGGAATGGGTTTATTTGGCTTACAGACTCGAAGGGAGACTCCATCCTGGTAGGGAAAATGATGGCATGAGGGGTGGACATCACCTCTGCCACAGCACTGCAAACAGCGGCAGGAAGGTGTGCCAAACACTGGCAAGGGGAAGCTGGCTTATAACCCCATAAGCTCGCCCCCAACAACACAGCTCTAACGAGGTTGTAAAATCCAAACTGCCATCAGCTGAGGATCCATCACTCAGAACACATTCATTTGTTTGTGGGGGACACCTGGGTCAAACCATGACAGGGAGTGAGAGCAGTGTAGGTTCACTCCTTTATTTTTGAGTCAAGGTCTTTCTTTTGCCCAGGCTGAGCTGTAGCCCAGGCTGGCCTGTAAATCACAGCAATTTCCCATCTCAGTCTCTCTATTGTTGGGATTAAAAAAGAAAGCTACCATGCCTGGCAACTCCTACTTTTTAAAATTCATGTCTTTGCATATGCAGTGTATCTATAGGGCTTGCCCTTCAGGAATGTACCCAAATGGGCTTTCTGAAGCTCTCTGTCATGATGCTATTTCTGATCCCCCTGGCGGACCTGGAGCTTCCTGGCACTGCATCCTTTGCTTCTCCTGCTCGTACCACAGGCCCAAGTGATGTACCTAACACACTTTTATGTGATGTGTGTTACATGTAAATGATATTAATAACTTCTTTGCCTTTTTCACTTTTTATTTTATATTATTTTACATATATCATAACAGGTTATACTCTTTTATCCCCTTGCCCCTGCTCCCATTATCCCAGGGTCCCTCCTTGGTGGGATTATGATATTCACTGTGGGTTCATGAAGGCCTCAGTCATTCCCTTTAAAATAGTGGGGGAACCATGCCCCAGAGTATTCCTACCCACTCTGTGGTTCCTAAACTCTTTCCACCTCCTCTTCCACAATGGCCCCTGAGCCATGGCAGGCCTGTTGGCAGTCTGATTTAGTATTGAGTTCTCTGGAGCCTCAGTAGAACTCAGGGTCCAAGCTGGCCTCAAATGTGTGATGCTCATCCTGCTTCTGCCTCCCCAGTGCTGGGATGACAGGGTAAGCCACCATGCCTGGCTACCTATCTATTTTATGACTGTACCATACTGTTTGGATAGCTGTATGTTTGGAGTGAGTTTTAAAATTAGGAGGTGTTAGATCTCCAACTTTGTTTTGATGCATGGATATTTTGGCTATGCAGGGTTGTTATGGTTTGAATGTCAAATTCCCTGCCAGTCTCATGTGTTGAACACTTGTTCTCCAGCTGGATGTTATTTTGGGGTGGTAGAAGCTTTAACAGTTGGAGCCTGGCTGGAGTAGTCATTGGTTGTGTACTCGCTACTTCCTGGTCACCATGAGGTAAAACCCTTCCTTCATACTCTCCCTCTACAACGATATTCTGTCCAAGCCTATGGGGCCAAGAGACCATGGACTGAAACTTCTGAAACTGATACAAACTATATTTGCTTTCCAAATTATTTATTTCAGGTATTTGATCACAGCAGTGAGACAATCTGACCAATACTAAGGTCCTTTCAGATTGCACAGAAATCCCTTTTTTTTTCTCTTTGCAAAAATACATATGGTGGGCTGGGGATATAGCTTAGCAAAGCCTGAGCTAACGGTGCTTATTTGCAAAGCCTGCTTACCAGAGTTCAATTCCCCAGTACCCATGTAAAGCCAGATGTACAAATTGGTGCACAGGTCTAGAGTTCATTTGCAGTGTCAAAAGTTCCTGGAGTGCTCATATTCTCTCTCTCTTTTCCATTCTCTCTCAAATAAAGAAATAAAAATACTTTAAAATACCTTTGGGATATTGGGTAGGTACTACATTAATTCTCTCTTTTTAAAAATATTTTATTTATTCATTTTCAAGCAGAGATACACAGAGAGAGAACGACAGAGAAAGAGAAAGAAAGAGAGAGAGAGAGAGCCAGGACCACCACCTTGTGTTTATGTGGGTCCTGGGGAATTGAACCCAGGGCCTTAGGCACTGGAGGCAAGTGCCTTAACCGCTCAGCCATCTCTCCAGCCCTACATTAATTCTCTTAATCATATAAATTATAGAAGACGTAACAATGCTTGCAAGGCAAGCACTTTACCAACCGAGCTTCCTCTCAGCCCTCTTTTGAGTTTTCTTCATGTAAAATCATGTTATCCGTTGACAAATATCATTTTACTTCCTTCTCAATTTGAATGCTTTTTATTCCTTCTTGTCTGATTGCTCTGGCCAGGCCAGGACTTTCATTGTAGTGGCAACAGTGGATAGACTTATCTTGTTTCTAACCTATGATACAAACTTCTAGTTTTTCACCATAAAGTATGATGTCAGCTGTGGGCTTTTCATATTCAACCCTTATTATGTTGTAGTTTCCTTTTATTCTTAGTTGGTTAAGTATTATTTTAAAAATTTGTTTATTTATGAGAGAGAAAGAAGGAGAGAGAGAGAGAATGGACACATCAGGGCCTATTGCAGTGCCCATGAACTCAAGATACATGTGCTAAGTTTTGCATCTGCTTTTACCTGGGTACTGGGTACCTGGACCCACAGGCTTGCAAGCAAGTGCGTTTAACCACTGAGCAATCTCTCCAGGCCTAGTTGAAGATTTTTAAACAAGAAGGATTTTGATTTCTGTCAGGTGTTTTTTCTGCATCAACTGCTATGGTTGCATATCCCTCCCTCATTCTGAGAGTGTGATGACATGTAATGATGATCGATTGCTGTATGTCAGTTTATTCTCAAATTCCAGGAACAAATCAGATTTGGTCATACTGTAATAATATCTTTTTATTCTCTTTATGATTTGACAAAAGTTCAGTAATCTTATAGGTACCTTTTTTTAAACCTTGTGTTTATTTTCAGTGAACTCAAGATAAATTTTTGCAATATTTTGTGACTAACTCATTTCAGTGTCCCAATGATATTTATGTTACAACTTGTCTTCTGCATGGGGGATATATGTTTTCTATTAAAAGTTTTGCTCACAACATGAGAATGAACTTTTGCTCTTTTGGAAGTCATCCACTTTGTAAATCATAGGTAAATATCATAGTAGTGATGACGATATATTCACATGTCTTTGATCAGAACTCAGAGAACCTCTAGCATGAATATTTTAATTTTACAAGGTTAGCTGTATGAATGAAACAATGCTTTAGGTCAGGAAAAAGATACCTTGGGAAGCAGATAATTTTTGAAAATACAATAGATTTTTTTAAAAAATGATTTCCATTTTGAGCGACAGAGAAAACAATCAATTAGTATTAGAGAATGAATGACAAAGCCAGCGCTCTATGCCAGTATGTTTCTATTTTTAATCTGAAGGATTCTGATGATTATAACATGTTGGTGACAAGCTTCCCCAGTTAGAAAACTGTCTCTTGAAGCATGCTAAGTATGAAGCTGGGGATATAGCTTGGTTTCCCAGCACATGCAAGGCCTCGTGTTCAATCTTAACACACACACACAGAGAGAGAGAGAGAGAGAGAGAGAGAGAGAGAGAGAGAGAGAGAGAGAGAGAGAGAGAGAGAAAGAGAGAGATCAGCTTAATAAGGTTAGAAAAATAAAGAAAAGAATAAATGCACACTTTCATTTGATCTTTCCACAAAAGGTGGACTCTGCTCTTTAGAAAGGCAATCTTGCTATGAGCAAGCTTATTTGTAGCAATTCCAAATTTAAACACAGTAACATCAACGAATTCATGGTTTATCACTTGGTGGCAATGTTCTTATTGAGTTGGATGCTGCCTACTTTGAGAAACTCATCAAGCTATGCTTCTATGACCCATGCACATTTTACCATGTGCACTATGCCTCGGGAGTACTTTACAAAGTACTTTAAAGTATGTATGTATGGCTAGTGTAAATCTATTATGACACAAAGACGAAAGGACTGTGTGGTTTCTAGTGGTGACTGTCAAGACTGTTAAATGAGGGCCATGAGAAGATTCAGTGGGTACAGGGCTGCTGTTCCAGAATGAGGACCTGAGTGTGGATCCCCACACCTTATGTATGGGGGTGAGAGCCTGGAATCCCAGCACTGGGCAAGTGGAGACAGGAAGTCCCTGGACTCACTGACTAGCTCTTCTAGCCAAATGAGTGAGATCTAGCTTGGGTGAGACACCCTGCCTCGAAGAATAAAGTGGAGTGTGAGTGAGTGAGCCTCCATGGTGGTGACCTCTGGCCTCTATGGGTATCCACGTGTGTGCACCTGCACATACTCATATCCACGTGTGTGCACCTGCACACGCACAACCTGTTAAATGACCTTTCTGGCTATAATAATCCTATAGGAACACAAAACAATCTCCTCTGGTGGTCATTTTCCTTATAGGAAGGCATTGCCTGTGTATTGTAGAGAAATGTTAATAGATACTAAATCCTAAAAAAGTAAGACCTGATATGCATATAATTCAAGCTCAATCAGTAGGATACCAAAGCGATTATTTTGAAGGGGAAAAATTCCGTATAAAGTTATTTTTCTCTTAGTGTTACGTGATCAAAGTGACTGGTTTCATTGTTTAGAATTTGAGAACATGCAGGCTTCTTCAAGTTTTTTTTTCCTCTATAAACTGTACATAGGTCATTATAAATGCCAAGTTATTTTGATGGGTAAGCAACTTCAAATTCCGAGGGAATTCATAGTGTCAAACAGTACAATTTGGCTGGCCAAAGCGAACCTGTACACTTATAGCATTTACTGGCTCATGCTGTATTTTTTTTATTTTTAAAATTTGAGGGAGTTGACTTTTAGTGGAGTTATTTCATGCAAAAATCTTAATCTCTGGCTTCTTGGGGAAAAACTTGCTGACCTGGCAAGAATGAGCCTGTTTCCCACGTGGCAGCTGTTGGCTGGAGTGGAGTCACAGCTGCCCTTTCAGCTGGAGCTGCTCTCTCCAAGTCCCCAGGGTCCCACCCCACCCTGAGTTTGGGAGCCTGTGGACACCCAGGCAATCAACTCAGCTTCACAGGACGACCGACAGCACCCTATAGTGCCCTGCAGAGGACCAGGCTCATGGCATGGCCCGCCCGATTGTTCATTAAACCTGCTTCTTCCCAGGCTAAAGTCCTTCAGGACATTCTGCTTTTTTCCTTAGAAGAGAAGGAAATGGTGAAACTATGGCCTTAAGTAAGTAAAATGCACAAGGAAAATGACTTCGACAGAGATAGGGCACTTACTGCCTTCAGGGAAAATGTTACCACAACTATTCTTTTTCTTTTTTCTTTCATTTTTTTTTTAAACTAAGCAATTTAGCTATGAACTCCCTTTTCAAACACGAAGGAAACAGCACCCAAGAAATGTTTCAAAATAAGTTCTCTATTTTAATGGAAGGAGGGTCAGGGGCAAAAGATTAGTCAGCTGTTTTACAGTGGCAGAATTCTTGAGTTAACACAAATAAAAATAGATATAGAAAAATGAGGACCATATGGTGAGGTGGGTCAGAGCCGTGTGTGTGTGTGTGTGTGTGTGTGAATGTGTGTGAGTGTGTGTGTGTTTTAAAGCCATCCCCCTGAGAAAAATATCCAGCTTGATATATGTCCATGTATTAATTCCTCCCTTTTTAAATTAATAAAGGTTGTAGTGAAGTTCTTTTCAACTTTCAAGTGATAGCAAATCAGAAAGTTGTTAAACTATCCTCTCTCTTCCCTCCCCCCTTGGAAACATAAAAGCATTCTGGAAGATGTCCTTTGAACTTCAGCTCAACATGTGATCTCAAAAAATGGTTAAGTTAAACCTCTGCTTGTAGCACACTTGCTGTTACCCCACTGGTCAAAGCAAATTGGACTGCCAAGGCCAAGGTTAGCCTGGGAGGGGACTGTCTAAGGGCGGGGATGTAATGAGGTGTGATTTCTCCTCCAAGGGAACAGTTCTGGAGTGGTTAAATAGAATCTGAATCTGGGTCAGCGTGTGTTCTGGAAAAGTATAGTAATGGATCCATATTAAAATTGGACTTTAATATACTTATTATTGTTATTAAAACATGCTCCTTCAAAAATGTAAGAAATATATAAATTATTAAGAAGAGCTAAATCACCCAAGGCCCACTATCAAATAAGAGACATTATCAAAATTTGAACATAATCTGCATATATACTTTTTTTGAGAAAGGACTCACATAGCCCATGCTAGCCCTCAGTCTTGTGCGTAGCCAAGGATGGCCTTGAACTTCTGATCCTCCTGCTTCTACCTCTCAGGTCCTGGAGTTATAGGTGTGTGTCACTCTGCCCTGCTTATGTAGCATTAGGGACTGAACCAAGGACTTCATGTATGCTAGGCAAGTACTCTACCAACTGAGCTATACCCCAACCCTCTGTATAGATACTTTTAGAAGTGGATTGAGTCCACTTGGTAGGACACCCAGAGGTAGAAGAGGCGACCTTGAACTGAACTGATATCCAGCCTACATGGTCCTAGAGATGTATTTATTTATGTATTTATTTTCTGAGAAAGGGCTCTCATTATGGAGTCCAGGCTGGCCTGAAATTTCCTATCCTTCTACCTCAGCCTTCTGAGTGTTGGAAAATTTTGACTTCTTGAACTATGTGTGCGTAAATGTGCCTTGACTCACCAGAAGTGGAGAAGCCAGTAAAGGTTAGAGAGATGGGGAAGATAATTTATGTTCATAAAAAAATCTCAGCAGAAACAGGAGAGGAAGGGAATAACCACAAAAACCATGCAAGAGAGAGGTAAAGAGTGAAGTATGATTCACCCGTGATTTTGTGATGTGAGCAGGCTGATGTATTATCAGGCATAGTAAAGACTCACAATAGCATTTAAAAATATTTTATTTAATTATTTGCAATCAGAGAGATACAGAGAGAAGAGAAACAGAGAGAGAGAGAGAGAGAGAGAGAGAGAGAGAGAGAGAGAGAGAGAGAGAGAATATGGGCACACAAGGGCCACTAGCCAATGCCAACAAACTCCAGACACATAGACCACTTTGTGCATCTGGTTTTACATGGGTACTGGGGAATTGAGCCCAGGTCATAGGTTTTCAGGCAAGTGTCTTAACTGCTGAGCTGTTTCTCCCTCCCACTAAAATTATTTTTATTCCTTTAACAGCAGAAAAAAATTAATGAAACTTTACTATATAGTGTTACTGTGCAATCCTAAAATATAATGTTTAATATTTTTATGGGGTAAGGGATCCATGAAGACAAAATCACCTAGGGACCAAGAAAGTCAGGCCGTGGCCATGAATGCAATGCTATATTTCAACCTGCTCAAATGAATTAGCTATATATGTGCCATGCATCCGAGGATACTTTGTCATCTGTGGTATTATTATCCCAGCTTTACAAGTCAGAACTGTGGCACCGTAGTAATGGAAAAGTGATGGAGGTGGAGACTCCCTGGGAGTCCTGGTTGTTGTGTGGGAGCTCCCTGTAGAAAACGCATGTGGAAGGTGGCAGACAGTTGAGGTGGGCATGGGAAAGTGGAAAGTAAACTATGAATATCACTGGCCAACTGTTTTCTCTAGCTTTGAATGTCAATGAGAATAGTTCTGGAAGCTCACGAGGCTTAAGGGACAGAGAAGAGAGGGCCAGGAGTCCAGCTACAGACAGCTCGTCAACTGCCTGTCCTTACGGATTTCACCTTGCCTTCGAGATCCTGTCCTGTGCAGATGAATAAGACACGAGAAATACGCAGCCAGCTTAAGCCCCTGGCAGAATGTCGAGGCCTTTCCATGCATCTAGTAAATTGCATGCTGCTGACTTGTGACTGTATATAGAGGAAGACAGCCAGAAAATTCAGCAAGGAGTTCAAGTTGTTAACTGATGAATGTGTGCTTTCTAAAAATAAATCCAAAATATTGCTTTTGTTTTTTATAAAAGTATGTACACACAAATGTGTAGAAATATCTGCTACACTGGGTCATGTGTAAATGTTAGATATTTAATGCACCTTGTTTATTTTCCTTCCTTTTTTCTTCCTTCCTTCCTTCCTTCCTTCCTTCCTTCCTTTCTTTCTTTCTTTCATCTTTCTTTCTTTTTTTCTTTCTCTCTCTCTTTCTTTCTTTCTTTTTTTTTCTTCTTTCTTTCGAGGTAGGGTCTTGCTCTAGCCTAGGCTGACCTGGAATTCATTATGTAGTCTCATTAGGGTGGCCTTGAACTCACCTACCTCTGCCTCCCCAGTGCTAGGTTTAAAGGTGTGCGCCACCCTGCCTGGCTTTTTGTTCTTGTTTTGTTTTGTTTTTGTTTTGAGGTAGGATCTCACTCT
>PVHP010050198.1:0-11860 GCA_004024765.1 Zapus hudsonius
AAACTCACGGCCATCCTCCTACCTTTGCCCCTTCTTTTTTTTTTTTTTTAATATTACTTGCAAGAAAAGAGAGAGAGAGTGGGGGATGAAAGAGAGAGAGAAAATGGATGCACCAGGGCTTCCAGCCACTACAAATGAACTCTGGACACATGTGTTGCTTTGTGCATCTGACTTTACATGGGTACTGGGGACTTGAACCCAGGCTGGCCAGCTTTCCAACCACACTGGGTTCTGTTCTTAATGTCATCGTGTTGGTATTGAGGGCACTTTTTTTATTTGTTTCATTTGCTAATAAAAATTTACAATTTTAAATTATAGAAAAAAAATGACTATCATAAAAATATAAATCTGGCCGGGCATAGTGGCGCACACCTTTAATCCCAGCACTTGGGAGGCAGAGGTAGGAGGATTGCTGTGAGTTCAAGGCCACCCTGAGACTACATAGTGAATTCCAGGTCAGCCTGGGCTAAAGTGAGACCCTACCTTGAAAAACAAAACAAAACAAAAATAAATAAAATTTTAAAAAGTAAAATAAATCTGGCCACAGATATGTATTAACTCTATTTTTGGTGTTTTGTTTTTGCTTCCTGGTTACTGTGTCTTTTGTATCTTGTAAATAAATGATCCAGTAAAGGTGAGGAAGATTCCTAGCTGGCAAGGACTGGCTCCCCCTTCCCCGAGTTAGGGTCTCACTGTAGCCCAGGCTGACCTGGCACTCATTCTGTATTCCCAGACTGGCCTAGAACTCACAGCTGTCCTCCTACCTCTGCATTTCGAATGCTGGGATTAAAGGCATGTTCCACCAGGCCTGACAAGAACTGGCTTTTATTCATTTCATCATTTCATATTTGGTGTGTCATCAAATAAGGGAAGGTAACAACATGAATACGAAAGCTGGGCAGCATAAAATTCAGTTACTATCTGTGGTGATTCGCTTCTGAGCAGAGTGTCTTCCTTTCAGCTTTGTGACTGGTGGCACAAAGCCTGAGCTGGTCTCAAACTCTGGGCTCAACGGTTCCTCCTGGTGCTTTTTGTGTCACCATACTTGGTTTGATAGGTTGATTTAAGCTGACAGATCTCTTTTAGGTCACATGGTGAATTAGTCATCCATTCGGAACCTTGCTTTTAGGCCATGTTTTATGATACCACTGGTATTTTGAAAGAATTATCAATAAGCCAGGGACAGGGTCAATTGCTGGTGTGACTGTGAATTTAGGGCTGTCAGTGAACCTGAGGATCAGAGCTGGTCAGGTGTGTCTGACAGCTGGTGTTCTAGCCTGGGGCTGACCAGTTAGTTGTTTGACATTTAATCTCTTGAATCCCTATTTTCATGGACTTCCTACATTTTCCTAGGATAAAGGAAGGGTGATAAAACCTTGGGAAGTCATGACCATCTTAATTTTGTGAAGAAAAATTTCTATAGTTAGTAGCTATAGACAGAAGGAATGAGTGAGCTAGTGAGTCTGTATTTGAAAAATTGATAATTTAAATTATTTTGCAAAGGCAAAAGTTTTAGTAAGCTGTGTTATGTATGTATGTATGTATGTATGTATGTATGTATTTATTTTTATTTATTTTTGTGAACTTATGACCAAAATGTCTGAGAACACAATTTAAAGGAGGAAACATTTATTTTGGCTCATGGTTTCAGAGGTGTCAGTCCATCATGGCAGGCAGGGAGCATGGTGGAGTAAAGCATTTCTTAGCATGGCAACCAGGAAGCAGAGACAGGGGCATAGAAGAAAGGGGCCTGGGCAAGATCAAACTCCCAAGGACATACCTCCAGTGGGCCTCAGGCTCCACGTCCTACTTTGACCACCTTCCAGTAATGACATCACACTGAGTCCATATATGAAGTTAGAACCCTCATGATTTAATTCTTTCTGGAAATGCCCTCACAGCCAGTTTGACAATATAAACTATCAGAGTAGAAAATAATAAAGAGTAAGATGGCTCAGCCATTAAGGCACTTGCCTCCAGTGCCTAAGGCCCCCGGTTCAATTCCCCAGGACCCACATAAGCCAGACCCACAAGGTGGTGGCCCTGGTGTGCTCTCTCTCTCTCTCTGTATCTCTCTGCTTGAAAATGAATAAATAAAAAAATTTTTTAAAAGTGTAATCTTTCTACACCCCCACAGTAGGGTCTCCCTCTAGCCCAGGCTGACCTGGAGTTCACTGTGTCCTCTCAGGGTGGCCTTGAACTCTCATTGATCCTCCCCCCTCTGCCTCACAAGTGCTGGGATTAAAGGCGTGCACCATCACGCCTGGCAGAAGTGAGGAAGCTTTATGATTTCTGGAAAACATTGCCTTCCCAGAGTGATGAATTAAAATGGAAGGTCATACATAGTGAGTTCCATGTCAGCCTGGGCTAGAGCGAGACCCTACCTCAAAAAACAAACAGACAAAAAAAAAAAAACACCCAAAAAAGGAAGGTCAAGGTCTGAGTTTGAAAACCTGAGTCTGTGTGTGTGTGTGTGTGTGCGTGTGTGTGTGTGTGTGTGTGTGTGTATTTCGATACTAAGGCCATATAGCCATGGAAGTTTTATAAGTCACATACTAAGTCACTCCTTTACATGCATGTTGTATGATGACTTTCCCGGGGAGATGAGACCGAGTGTCTACTTACCCCAGATAGAGCACCGTGTCAGTGACTTTCCTCATTACTGTGACAAAAATCCTGACAAAAGGGCTGGAGGGATGGCTCAGCGGTTGAGGCGCTTGCCTGTAGTGCCTGGGGCCCCGGGTTCGGTTCCCCAGGACCCATGTGGGCCAGGCCCACAAGGTGGTGGCCCTGGTGTGCGTGCTCTGGCACACCTATTCTCTCTATATATATCTCTCTGCTTTAAAAAAAATGAATAGATAAAATATTTTTTAAAATCCTGACAAAAGCAAACCTAAAGAAGGAAGGCTTGGGCTGGAGATATGGCTCAGCGGTTAAAGCACTTGTCTTCAGTGCCTGAGGCCCCCGGTTCAGTTCCCCAGTACCCACATAGGCCAGATCCACAAGGTGGTGGCCTTGGTGCTCTCTCTCTTTCTCTCTCTCTCTCTCTCTCTCTCTCTCTCTCTCTCTCTCTCTCTCTTCATCTATCTCCTGTATCTCTCTGCTTGAAAATGAATATTTTTAAATATTTTTAATATTAAGCAGCAGGAGCATGAAGTAGCTAGTCACGTTGTGTCCACAGTCAGGAAGCAGAGGTGGGTCATTTAGGGTGGGTCTTCCCTTTAGCCATACCCAGAGATCTGTTTCCATGGTGATTTCTTTTTTTTTTTCATTGTTCATTTTTTTGCTTTTTACATTTATTTTTGTTTTCCATGGTGATTTCTAAATTCTGTCACATTGACTATGAAGGTTAACCATCACAGGCACTCACAATAGAGCAAAGAAAGGATCCCATCCAAGCCTCATTAGTTTAGTGAGCCAGTGAGCTCACAGGAGCATGAATGAGTCAAAGGCAGCACAAAAAAACCCACTGCAGTGATGACTCACCAGCTCACCGCTCCACCTGCAGGCCAGGTAGAGTCCCCTCTTCCCCAGTTGTTACTGCTAATGTAACCTGGAGGTGGTGCCGGGTGAATCTTGAAATACTTTCTGATGCTTTGTGTGTGTGTGTGTGTGTGTGTGTGTGTGTGTTTTGAAACATTTTATTGAGCCAGGCGTGGTGGGGCATGCCTTTAATCCCAGCACTTGGTAGGAGGATCACAGTGAGTTCCAGGTCAGCCTGGGCTAGAGTGAAACCCTACCTTGAAAAACAAACAAAGAAAAATGTGTGTGTATGTATATATAAATTTATTTGCACCCAGAGGGACAGAGAGAAAGGATGTCCAGGGCTTCTTCCAGATGCATATGCCACTTTGTGTATCTGGCTTTATGTGGGTACTGGGGAATTGAACATGGATCATTAGGCTTTGAAGGCAAGTACCTTAACTGCTAAACCATCTATCTCTTCAGCCCCCCCCCCCCTAAAATTTAGAGACTTTATTAGATTAAGAGAAAGAACGAGGAGAAAATATAAAGAGCCGCTGTCCATGAGAAGGAGAAGGCAGGAGGGTTTAAGGCCCACCTTCTAGATTATTAGTAGTAATCCTCTTTGCTTCCTCCAAGATGGAATGTTTCTGTGAGAGGAAAGAGCTACACTGCCCATGTTCTTTTTATTAATATTTTATTATTTTCAAGCAGAGAAATGCAGAGAGAGAAACAGAGAGAGAGAGAGAGACAGAGACAGAGAGGGAGAGAGAGCACCAGGGGCATATGTGGATACTGGGGAATTGAACCCAGGGCCTTAGGCACTGGAGGTAAGTGCCTTAACCACTGAACCATCTCTCCAGCCCACTACACTGCCCATGTTCTATTCCCACACTCCTTGAAGCCATAAAAATACCCTGCATTGTTTGGCTCCCTTTGTTGGAAGAAGAAAAGGCTTTTTTTTCCCTTTTTCTTTTTGAGAAACTAAAGGGTTAATCAAAGATGAGACACTAAGGAGCCATAGGTAGGAAGACTGTTGAAAGTTTAGGGCCAGCATGGACCACACAGTGAGTTCCAGCCTGCCAGGACTATATAGCAAAACCCTGTCCAAAAAAACAAGTGTAAAGAACCCGGTCAGCCTTCTTGTCCTTCGAGACCCCACAACTGGGAAATGACCCATCAGGTAAAGGTGGTTCTTGCAACACATCAGACGCCTTGCTTGCTTTAATTTTCTGTGTCTGAATGCCAGCAGAGTGAAACGTAACCAGTGTGAATAGAATGCAGCCAGTAGATCATGTGTCTTTAGAAGGTTTCTGCTGTTTTGGGCCAGGGTGATGACGATTTGGTGCTTGAACAGTCGAGTCAGCTGCGTTCTGAAGCATCACACAGAGACGCTGCAAGGAGACGGAACTTGCCGAAGCTTTTGACCGAAGTTTCCCCACCGGCTCCGCAGCCTGCAGAGAAGGAGGTCTGTGTAATCACGGCTCTGGCAGCTGTGTCGGTGGATGGCAGGAATGTGACTCTCTAGGGGAGGTGGCTGGGACAAGATGGACTGGCTCTTTGCTTTTATTGTTTGGCGATCAACTCATTTTGTTAGTAGAAGACTTGAAGGTGGGGAGGGGCCTGAAGAGGTCAGTGGGATCCGATGGCCTTCGAAGGACAGATCTCCATGCCCGTTTGTCATTGAACACCCCACTGACTCTTAATCCAGATAGTGTCTTCCCATCACCTTAGAAAGTGATCAGCTTCATTGTGAATTGCTAGTCCTATTTACTGTTAAGGTCTCTACCCAAATTTAGAGGAAAGCTATGAGAAAATACTTGCTTTTGAGGAAGTAATTGGATTATGTAGAAATGAAGAATATAACGTTCATCAAAGGAACCATTCCTATCAGTTAGTTTAAGACATTATACTAGGGCTTGTCTTTTAAATTTTTTTTTTTTTTTTGGCAAAGAGAAAGAATGAGAATGGGCACACAATATCCTTGTGCTGCTGCAAATGAACTCCAGACACCTGAGCCATTTTGTGTATCTGGCTTTGCCTGGGTCCTGGGGAATCTAACCTGGGCTGTCAGGCTTTGCAAGCAAGTGCCTTTAACCCCACTGAGCCATTTCTCCCGCCCAAGACATTATACTGTGCTTTGTGAGTGGTTAATACTGGTTACTGGTCATCTGAAATGCTATCCAATGAGATATCTTGGGATAGGACCCAAGGGTAACTGGAACATGCATTTCTTTCTTTTTCTTTTTTTTTCTTTTTTTGGTTTTTTGAGGTAGGGTCTCGCTCTAGCACAGGCTGACCTGGATTTCAGTATGTAGTCTCTGGCTGGTCTTGAACTCCTGGTGATCCTCTTACCTCTGCCTCCTGAGTGCTGGGACTAAAGGTGTGTGCCACCATGCCTGGCTTTTTTTTTTTTTTTTTTTTTGAGGTAGGGTCTCGCTGACCTGGAATGTCCTGCTCATTTGTTTCTTGCACACCTATTTACATAGCCTGAAGATAATTTTATGCAATGCTTTCAAATAGTTACAGGCATGAAAGTGATTCATGGTGTAACACCATGCTGGCACTCCAGGCAGATCACAGAGCGTGTTGGATGTGTGGATTAGGGATGTTCAACCTGCGTTAACAACAGTGTCTAATAGGAGCTGGAGAGGTGGCTCAGCAGTTAAGGCACTTGCCTGGAAAAGCCTAAGGACCTCGTTGTGGTTCCCCAGAACCCACATAATGCCAGCAGCATAAAGTGACAGATGCATCTGGAGCTCATTTGCAGTGATTAGATGTCCTGGATTGTGAACTTTTTATGGTTGTTTATTGAATGAAAAGATGTCTGCTCTTTGCAAGTGTTTTTACGTTCCATTGACCAATGCTTCCATTTCTTTAGGTTCCTGATTTACCTGAAGAACCTCCCGAAACAGCTGAAGAAGTAAGCTTATTTTTTTTTCTTTGAAAATTAAATATATTTTGTGTTCTTAAACATCAAATAAATATGTCTTATCTAAATTTGGGCCTAGAGAGACAGGAAAGCAGAAAGTTTCTTGCGTCTGCTCTGTAGGGAGCTCCTGTTCCAAAGCCTGTTTTGGAAGGCTGGCTGCTGAGTTGTGTGGCAGAGCCAAGGTAACACAGGGCTTTTCTAGAAGTTCAGATAAGCAGATGCTAACGAAAACAGAATCAGAGCAGGCAGAGAACTTAAATTGTACTTCTCTTTTTACTGAAGACAAGATGGAAATAGTAGCTACTTGTGTATTTATTTTTATTATTTATTTTTAATTATTATTATTATTTTTTGGTTTTTTGAGGTAGGGTCTCGCTCTAGTCCAGGTTGACCTGGAATTCACTATGTAGTCTCAGGGTGGCCTTGAACTCACGGCGATTCTCCTACCTTTGCCTCCCGAGTGCTGGGATTAAAGGCGTGCGCCACCACGCCTGGCTTATTTTTAATATTTTATTCATTGATTTGCATGCAAAAAAGACAGGGGTGGGTGGGGGGAAGCATGAGAATGGGCATGCCAGGGCCTCTAGCCACTACAAACTAACTCCAGATGCATGTGCCACTTTGTGCATCTGGCTTTACATGGATACTGGAGAATCAGTCCTGGGTCATTAGGCTTTGCAGGAAAGTGTCTTAACCACTGAGCCATCTCTCCAGCCCTTGTTGTGTATTTTTTTAAAAAAATGGTTTTCTGGTCCTGGGACTGAGGAGGGACTGACACCCACCAGCCTAGTTTCAAACTGCTGCTTTTCTGCCATTGGCCAGCTTAATTATAAGTGCTGTGTGACGTGGGGGAATGCATTGTTTTCAAAGCCACTAAGTCATTGCCCGAGACTGAGAACTGTCAAAACTTCTCATTTTGTGAAGTTCAGTAACCATTAGACTGGGAAGTCGTTTTCTGAGGCAGCTAAGAAAACAATCAGAAGAGATTCCATTTTGTCCACACATTTTTAACATTTCAGTTTAATTCTCTAGATAACTGGGGGAAGTCTGAAACTCTTCCAAAGATAGAGACAAGTGAAGAGAGCAATGTTGAATCCCCAGAGAAAGACCATTATTTGCATGCGTATGTGTAGAGCATGCACATGTGTGTATGTGTCTCATAGCCTTGTGTGTGTGTGTGTGTACAGGTGTGCGTGCTGTGCTCATGTGTGCAAAGGCCAGTGGAGAACTTGGGGTACCTTTCACTAGTGTTCCACTTCTAATTTCCTCCTCAGCCCTGAGCTGTGAATCTTTGCGCTTTTCACCCTGCTGCAGACTGGGGTTTCCAGGTAGGGTCTCACTGTAGCCCAGGCTGACCTGGAATTCACTATGTAGTCTCAGGGTGGCCTCGAACTCATGGCAATCCTCCTACCTCTGCCTCCCAAGTGCCGGAACTAAAGGTATGCACCTCCACACCCAACTATAACCACTTTTTATATGGGTCTGGGGAATTGAATTTGGTGGTCTCTGGCTGAGAAGCCTTTATGCTTAAGCAACAAGTGCTCTTAACCCTGGAGCTCTCTCTCCAGCCCACAATTTGTTTTGTTTTGTTTTGAGATGAGGCAGCCCAGGCTAGTTCAAGCTCGCTATGTAGGGATGACTTTGAATTTTTAATTTTCCTCCTCCACCTCCCAAGTGCTGTGTGCCACCACACCCAGCTTAAAACAATATTTTTAAAGACTGCACATTCATGCCTTAAATATGGCCATCCTGATCTCCGCTTCTCATCAGGCTATGGGTTGGTATCCATGACAATCATGTATGACACAAAAATGATTAAGGGTGACTTGGCTTTTATACGAAAGGCCTTTTTAAAATTCACTGTGACTTAGCATTTCTGGAGAAGGGAAGGAGGAAACATGGCCACAGATAATGGAAATGAAAACAATCCCTTGGATAGTTCCTTTTTGTGATTTCAGAGGAACGATGTTCTAGTTCTGGTTTTCAGGTTTGTGCTCTTCCAGAAGCTAAGAAATATGGGCATGTTTTGATTCTGTTTTAGTTGTCAAAGACTGATGCATTTACTGTCCTGCTGTATAGTGACTACTGAACATGGATTTCTACCATCCAGTTGTAAAAATTCCTTGTTGTATGCTGTCTTACTGTGCTCCAAGGAGTAGCTATGGAACCCATTTTAATTGTTGCTGCTTTGTTGGTATTGTTGTTTTGTTTCCAGGCAGGGTCTCGCTCTAGCCCAGGCTGACTAGAATTCATAATGTAGTCCCAGGCTGGCCTCGAACTCACAGTGATCCTCCTGCCTCTGCATTTGAGTGCTGGGATTAAAGGCGTGCACCACCATGCCTGGTTTCCTACTGCTTCTTTTAAATCAGATTTCATTTGATCGTCTGAGGGACACTGATAGTGTCCAACTTGTATTGTGGTTCATGGACTTTATCCAATTCATGTGTCAGTCCATCACACTGTTAGTAATAGTCGGAAAAATGACACAGCCGACCTCCCAATCATTGTACTAGAACAGTTGCTAGATTTCAAACAATTATTTTTCATTCTCATTTACCTCACTGTAGTGAAATGTATTAATTTCCTATGTTCTAACCCTGGTTTCTCATAAGGCACATGGATTTAATGATCCTCTCAGATTACTGTCATTTAAACAAAACCTCAGTGTAAAAATTTAAATGTATATATATTTTTCTTTGCTGAGGTAGGGTCTCCCTGTAGCCCAGACTGACCTGGAACTCACTTTGTAGTCCCAGGCTGACCTGAAACTCACAGCAATCCTCCTACCTCTGCTTCCCAAGAACTGGAGTTAAAGGCATGTACCACCATGCCTGGCCTATAAAAATTAAATTTTATTGCTTCTACAACTTAACAGAGCTGACTTTTAATGTGGTTCAGTTATTTTGTGGTTTGTCTTATTATAGAACCTCCATTTAGCAGATAATAATAGGACAGAACTTTCTCATAACAAAGCTCAACATTTTTACTGATGTTGGCTGTATTTCAATATTTTATTTATTTTTAAAAAATGTTTATTCATTTTCTAGCAGAGAGATACAGAGATACAGAGAGTGAGAGAGAGAGAGAGCACCAGGGCCACACCTTGTGGGTCTGGCTTATGTGGGTACTGGAGAATTGAAGGCCCCTGGAGGCAAGTGCCTTAACCGCAGAGCCATCTCTCCAGCCCCTCAATATTTTAACTATTTGAGTGGAAAGTGTTACAGCTGCGCCATCTCCCCAACCCCTTGAATGGGCACTTTTTTGTGTGTGGTGCTGAGGATAGAACCCACAGTCTCTAGCATGGTAGGCAAGTGCTCTCTACCGTTGACCCTGGGTGTACATATTTTGTAACAGGGCTTTCCTGAGAGTAAAGATACTACTCTAAAATCACATTTATACATAACTCCATGAGGCCCTGGCGTGCCTTTTCCTTCTCCCTCTCCTTGAAAATAAAAATATTAAAAATATTTATTTATCTACAAGGAGAGAGAACAAGAGAGAGAGAGGAGAGAGGAGAGAGAGAGAGAGAGAGAGAGAGAGAGAGAGAGAGAGAGAGAATGGGTGTGCCAGGGCCTCCAGCCTCTGCAGATGAACTCCAGATGCATGCACCCTTCTGTGCATCTGGCTTTACGTGCATGTACTGGGGAATCAGACCCAGGCCATTGGAATTTGCAGACAGTACCTTTAACCCTTGAGCCATCTGCCCAGTCCTTATATTTTTCTTAAGTGTTTTATTAAAGGGATGGTATGGCCAGGCGTGGTGACACACACCTTTAGTTGTGGCACATGGGAGCCAGAGGTAGGAAGATTGTCATGAATTTCCATACTTGGAAGGTCAGGCTCATCGGCTGTCGCAGTCCTGTTGGCACAGGTGGCCTCACGTTCCTGGAACGTTTCCACTGGGACCGCGTGACACGCATTATACTTGCAGTGAGCCATCTTCTTAGCTGTCTTCAGAGCTTTCTTTTCACATGATGCCAAGTGGTATTGTAGCCTGCCAGCTAGAACGCCATGATTGTGAGTCATATGGACAGATTTCTACCCCTCTGGCTCTATGAGTCCGAAATGGCAGGAACCGCTGGGGTGCGGGATCAGGGTTTGTTCCTAGGCTGTGACGTGGCACTGGGTCTTCTTGGTTTCGTAGTTGCTGGTTTTGTGGGAGGTTCTCGCTCTAGCCCAGCTGACCTGGAACTCACTCTTTAGTCCCAGGCTGGCCTTCAACTCAGTTATCCTACCTCTGCCTCCCGAGTACTGGGATTAAAGGTGTGCTTTTGAAGCTAGCTGCAATCTGGACATTATCTGAGGCCTAAACTGGCTTTGAGCTCAGTGTCTAGCTGAGGATGACCTTGACTTTATGAACTTCCTGCACCTATCTCCACTGTGCTGGGATTACAGGGGTGTGCCACTGTGCCCTGTGTTTATTTGGTTCTGTGGATTAAACCCAGGGCTTTGTGCATGCTGGTAAAGCCTGCTTCCAACTGAGCTACATTCTCACGTACGTGTGTGTGCTTGCGTGAGCAGGGTTGAGCATGGACAACTGAAGAACATGCCTTCCTCTCCACCAGGACCTTAACTGCCAGTAGCTTCTCTTCAAGGAGTGGATGGAGTGGGGAGGATCCATGGTGGAATGTTGCACAGGGCCGGGAAGTGCCCAGAAGCCAGCATTCCACAACCCTCCTCCCCATCCCCCTCGTTGGTGATATTCCTTGATCCTGGGAGGGGTGGGATAGATGGCCCGTGTTGGATTAGAAGTCTCTATTTATTTATTCATTCACTCATTTAGTGCGTGTGTATGTACGTGAATGGACGAATGTGCACCACTCACGTACCACTCGGCATCCAGCTTTACATGGGTTCTGGGTTATTGAACCCGAGCCAGCAAGCTTTGCAGGCAAGCCTCTCTAGAAGTCTGTCTCCCTCCCTCCCTCCCTCCCTCCCTTCCTTCCTTCCCTTTCTTTCTTTGTTTTATTTTGTTTTTTCAAGGCAGGGTCTCACTCTAGTCCAGGCTGACCTGGAATTCACTCTGTAGTCTCAGGGTTGTCTTGAACTCACAGTCCTCCTCCTGCCTCTGCCTCCCAAGTGCTGGGATTAAAGGCGATCGCCACCACGCCCGGCTTATCTGAACATTTTTATTCCTTAGGTGGTTACTGTTGCTCTTCGATGTCCAAGCGGGCGTATTCTGAGGAGAAGGTTTTATAAGTCTTGGAGCTCACAGGTGGGTGAAGAAATGCTGTATTTTTAAAATATTTTATTTATTCATTTTCTAGCAGAGAGAGAGTGAGAGAGAGAAAAACACAGGGCCACCTTGTGGGTCTGGCTTATGTGGGTCCTGGGGAATTGAACCCAGGGCTTTAGGCACTGGAGGCAAGTGCTTTAACCGCTGAGCCATTTCTCCAGCCCAGAAATGCTGTATTTTGAAAAGTATTTTTGTCAGCTGTGGTGATAGCTTATTCAGATGCAGTAGAC
>PVHP010050199.1:0-11890 GCA_004024765.1 Zapus hudsonius
TGTGCATCTGGCTTTATGTGGGTACTGGGGACTTGAACCCTGGTCGTCAGTCTTTGCAGGCAAGTTCCCTAACTGCTGGCCATCTCTCTAGTCCCTGATTTTTAATTTTTTTTTTGGTTTTTCAAGATAGGGTCTCGCTCTAGCCCAGGCTGACCTGAAATTCACTCTGTAGTCTCAGGGTGGTCTTGAACTCAAGACGATCCTCCTACCTCTGCCTCCTGGATTAAAGGAGTGTGCCACCACACCTGGCTCCAATTTTTTTTAATTTTTAAGAATTTATTTGTATGTGTGTATGTGTATATGTATGTATGTATGGACACACCAGGGTCTCTTGCCACTATAAATGATTGCCAAATATAAGCATCACTTTTTTGTGTGTGGCCACCGTTATGTCAGTGCAGGATAATTGAACTGAGGCCATCAGGCTTTGCAAGCAAGCTGTTTTAACCACTGAGCCTCCTCGGCAACTCTGACATTCAAAGATGGTATTTATCTTTGAAAATCTCACACATTTCTATACAACAGGAATACAATACGGAGAATATTGTACAGACCAGATACAATCCTAGCTTACATGGCAAAGAAAGATAAGATTGATATATAGGGATACTCATGATAATACATTCTTCTTGTTAGAGGTACAGCTTGAACATTCTTTCATCAATTCAGATGAAAAACAAAGGCTTATCAAAAAACAACAAAGGCTTCCCTTGAACTGGGCAGGAGTGTTTAAGATTTCAATTGTTCGTATCAATTTAACAAAGAACAAGTCTATTAGTAACTAGCAAGTTAGTCATTAGTACAGCACCCCCCTCAAGCCTAGTATAAGCTAATTTCATTTCCATTTTACTTAAACCAGCTGTACCTTATGGGTACAAACAGGGTGCAAAAAGAATTCCAATAACTATTGAGGACTTACTATGTGCCATGCAGGTATTTCATCCATGTAAGTGGTGGTATCATAGGAAAGTTCAAATTGTAATGCCTGCTGGGGTCCAAAGTCCTAATATAATGCACACACATAGTTATATTTTTTGTGTGCTAGGGATTGCACCCAGGGTTTTGTGCTTTTGAAATATGTACTCTACCACTAAGCTACATTTCCATCCCTGGGGTACTACTTATGGTGCACAAAGATGCCAATAAATGAGAAGTACTTTAAATTCTTAACCAGGCATAGTGGCACATGCCTATAATCCCAGCATTTAGGAGGTGAGGTTGAGATTGGAAGACTGCTGAGAGTTTGAGGCCAGCCTTGACCATTATCATAAATTCCAAGGTAGCCTGGGCTACTGTGGGACTAATGTTCTGGAGTTGGTGTGGTGGCGCACACCTTTAATCAGAGCCTTAGGGAGGTAGAGGTAGGAGGATCTCTGAGCTCAAGGCCAGCCTTGGACTACAGAATGAGTTCCAGATTAGCCTGGACTAGGGTGAGACCCCACCTGGAGAGGTTGGGGAAAGGTCAAGGGGAGATGGTTCAATTCTTTGCTTGCAAACCTGCCCAGCCATTTTACTCCCCAGTACCAAGTAAAACCAGATGCACCAAGTGGCTCAAGCATCTATCTGGAGTTCCTTTGCAGAATTAAGAGGCCTTGCTTGCCCATTTTCTCCTTTGCTCTCAAAAAATAAAGAAAACAACAACAACAAAAAAGATATGCTACAATTATAAATTGTAATATGTGTTTCTTGGAGTGGAGAGATGGCTCGGCGATTAAGGCCTGCAAAGCCTAACTACCTGGGTTCAATTCTCCAGTTTGCACATAGAGCCAGATGCATTTGGAGTGTTTGCAGAGGCTGGAGGCCCTGGTATGCCCATTCCCTCTGCCTGTCTCTCTCTCTCTCTGCTTGCAAATAAATATAAAATAAAATTTGTGCTTAAGTGTTAGAGGTAGGTGATTTAATTTTTCAAGGCACTCAACCTTCTTTTTTTTCCGAGTCCTTTTTTCTTCATCGCCTAAATGGGGTCAATCCCGGCTCTTCGAAAGCTAGGAAATTATATAAACAGTATTGTAAACTACGTTGTAAATATTATAAATACAAGACGTTCAACGAATGTCAGGCGTTTCACGCGTAAGTAATCTGGGAATGCAGAAGTCAATCCATAGATTTAACTCCCCCGAGGTCTCGAGGTCGTCCTGCCGGGTGGACACTGGCCGGGTTCCAGCTAGCCGTTGGGGTTTTCCCGCGCAGAGGGCGGTGCACCGCGCGAATCCCGCAACGTGGTAACCGAATCACCTTCCGTCAGGACCACGCCTGCGACTCAGGAACCACGCGTGTGAGTCCCGGAAGTCAGCCCCAACCGCTTCCCGTCTCAGCCCCGGTCCCAGGCTTTGCAGTGCCCGCCAGTAGGGGGTGGGGGGAACGCAAGACCGCCCTAGAGCTTTGGGGTGGTGCATGCTGGGAATCGTAGTCCCCTCCTGCAACGTCTAGTGAGCAGGCTCGCCTGGAGTGGTTGGGCTGCGTCACGTGACCGCGGTGAGTCTCTTGCGTTTCTCTGAAGTCATCACCGTGCGACAGTAAGTGGGCACCTTGCATGCAGCAGGTAATACTGCCTCTAGAGCTCCGAGAGATGTCGAAGGCTCCTTGCCTCGTCTCCGCCGTCTCTGCATTGCTGGCCTCGCCCAGTTGGGTAAGGGCGCTGGCGGCGCGCAGAACCGCCGGGCTGCGGAACCGTGCGCGCGCGCGCGCGCCTGCGAGCTCCGTGCGTGGTCACGCCCCTCCCGTGACGCGAGGGTCACGTGACGGGCAGGGCCGCCTCCGCCGCCGCCGCCGCTTTGTAAGAGGCACATTGGCAGGTAACGAGCGGCGGCGGCGGCGGGTCCCGAGTGCAGCGAGAGCAGCAGCGGTAATTGCCACCCACTCCCTTCCGTTCGGTCTCCCAGGGCTCTGGGCACGGCACTGCGCGCCTTCTAGACGGGGGCTCGGGTCTGCTGAGCCCCCAGCCCCGGAGGACGCCCCAGCGCCCGCCCGCCTCGCCGCTCGGGCGGGCCGAGCTCTGCGCGCCGGCTTCGCGCTTCCCCGGAGTGTCCAGGCCCGGGCGCCCTCCTTCCTCTCCAGCTCTCGTGGCCCGCGGCTCCTTCCTGCTTTCCCCCGCGCCGGCCGGCCGGGCCCCACCCAGCCCCAGGGGGCGCCTTCCCCTCCCCCCGGGTCTGCGTGCCGGAGGGTGTGGTTTCTCCCCCACCCCGCGCCCCGCTCGCGTCCTGACCACCATGGCGCACTCACGCCCGGCGCCGGCGCCGCTCCGGGGTCTGGCCCTCGGATCACCCAACTTGAGCGCTCCGCCGATAACACGGAGGCTGACTTCAGTTCTCCTTTTCATCCCGGGGGTCCTCACTCCTGGCCGTTCGTTCTCCCGTACCATTGCAAACTGTAAGGCGAGCTGTTACTCTCCAACTGGTGCACCACGACTCGGTGTTCTCTGAACACTCCCCCACCGAACCCCCTGTGTGTTTTACTTCTCATTAGTTGCCCGGGCGTGTTAACTGTCACCACTCTGGTTTGTTAACCTTGTTCTCTCTAGGGGTTGATCCTGGTATCATGCCTGCTACTTCCTGCTTCGCGTAATCATCTAGTTTACCACCACTCCTGTTGGATGTTGTTTCTACCTTAAGTCCAACATACTTAGCCTGCCAGTAGTTTTACTATCTATCTCCGGCACCTGTAGGTACTCTTTAACTGTCAGAGCTTTTCCAGGTCTCTCCTGGAAAAGTATTCAGAAATCATCTTTTTAAAAGAACCTTTTATTTATTTACTAGGAGAGAGAATGAGAATGTGTGAGCCAGGGCTTCTAGCCACTGCAAACGAACTCCAGATGCATGCACTACTTTCCTGCATTTGGCTGTATGTGGGTACTGGGGAATAGAACCCAGGTCCTTAGGCTTTGCAGGCAGACACCAATTTATTTTTTTCTCCAGGTAGGGTCTGTTTCTAACCTAGGCTGACCTGAAACTCAGTAGTCCCATGGTAGCCTCAAACTCACAGTGATCCCCCTACCCTTGCTTTCTGAGTGTTGGGACTAAAGGTGTGCACCACAGTGACCTATGGTTTATAGTTAATTTTTTTGTTTTTGGTTTTTCGAGGTAGGGTCTCACTCTAGCCCAGGCTGACCTGGAATTCACTATGTAGTCTCAGGGTGGCCTTGAACTCAATGGTGAGCCTCCTACCTCTGCCTCCCAAGTGCTGGGATTAAAGGCATGCGCCACCACGCCCAGCAGTTAATTTATTTTTTTTTTTGTGAATATTCTTTATGTATTTTTCTTCTGTTATGATGAGGCTTTATTTTTGCTTTGTTTTTTCAAAGTAGGGTCTCATTCTAGCCCAGGTTGCCTGGAACTCACTATAGTCCCAGACTGGCCTCGAACTCACAGCCATCCTCCTGCTCAGTGCCTGCCCAGTGCTGGGACTAAAGGTGTGCAACACCACACTCGGCTAAGGCTTTGTATTTTATATATTTTTAAATTTTATTTATTTGCAAATAGAGAAGACAGACAGAAGGGTGTGCCAGGGCATCCAGACTCTGCAAATGGACTCCAGATTAATGTTCCACTTTGTTTATATGGCTTTATGTGGGTACTAGGGAATTTAACCTGGTTGGTTAAGGTCTGCAGGCAAGCAGCCCAACTGAGCTATCTCTCCATCCAAAGGCTATTCTTTTAAACCAATGAGTGTGCCACTGCTTTGTTCCACACTTTCCTCTGATTTGCTTACATGTTCTTTAAATTTTTTTTTTTTTTAATAAAAGCACAAGGAAGCACACACCTTTGTCCCAGCACAAGCACTCAGGAGGCAGAGGTAGGAGGATCCTGTGAGTTTGAGGCCATCCTGAGACTCCATAGTGTATTCCAGTTCAGCCTAGGCTAGAGTGAGACCCTACCTGGAAAAACAAAAATAAAAAAATACGGCTGGAGAGATGGTTCAGCGGTTAAGGCACTTGCCTCTAGAGCCTAAAGCCCTGGGTTCAATTCCCCAGGACCCACATAAGCCAGACCCACAAGGTGGTGGCCCTAGTTCTCTCTTACTCTTTGTCTCTCTCCTTGAAAATGAATAAATAAAATATTTTAAAAATTTAATAAAAAAATAAAAGCACAGGGAACATCATACCTAAATTCTCCTGTTGTTTACGCATTCGGTGGGTTGTTTGGTAAGATCTCTATTTTCTTTTTCTTTCTTTTTTTTTTTTTTGGTTTTTTCGAGGTAGGGTCTCACTCTAGTCCAGGCTGACCTGGAATTCAGTCTCAGGGTGGCCTTGAACTCACGGCAATCCTACTACCTCTGCCTCCTGAGTGCTGGGATTAAAGGCGTGCACCACCACGCCGGGCCGATCCCTATCTATTTCTGGAAATGAAATACATTCCATTCTCTGGAGATGATCCAGTATATTTTATCCTGCAGGGTCTCTGGGTTTGGGTCTTTCACTAGCCAGAGATGTTTAGTGTTTCACACCACTCTTCTGCCTTTTTTTTTTTAATAAATATTTTATTTATTCATTTTCCAGCAGAGAGATACAGAGAGAGAGAGAGAGAGAGAGAGAGAGAGAGAGAGAGAGAGAGAGAGAGAGAGAGAGAAAGTACCAGAGCCAACACCTTGTGGGTCTGGCTTATGTGGGTCCCGGGGAATTGAACCAGGGGCTTTAGGCACTGGAGGCAAGTGCCTTAACCGCTGAGCCATCTCTCCAGCCCACTGCCTGTTTTTTGTTTTTTGTTTTTTGAGGTAGGGTCTCACTAGCCCAGACAGAGTGGAATTCACTCTGTATTTTCAGGCTGGCCTCGAACTCACGGCAATCCTCCTACCTCTGACTCCTGAGTGCTGGGATTAAAGATGTGCACCACCACACTCAGCCACTCTTCTGCTTCCTGCTTTCCCTGATTTCTCTACTTACTGCTAACTCATGTGTTGTGAGAGATTTTCCCCTCCTCCCTCCCCTGACCTGCTTGTTCCTCACACTTCTGATTTCCCCCATTTACCTTGTTGCTGCTTCTGACTCTCAAAAATTAGGAAACATTTCAGAGAAAGATTTTTGTTTTGTTTAAAATAGTCCAATGGAAGTAGCCTGGGAGAGAACCAGGCCATGGAAAGGATTGTGGTAATTGCTCTTCTGCCTGTTTCCTGCTGCTCTGGTTTCTCACTTTAAATGTGGGCTGGGCCAGCAGTAGTCACATGAAGCTTCCTTTAGATTAGAATTAGACACCACCATTACCACCTCTGCTTCCCTTTCCTGGTAACTGGTATAGCTTGTGAAGTGATAGCCAGGAGTCTCTGTTGGTATTACTTTGAGTGACTTTTTTTTGTTTGTTTTGTTTTTTGAGGTAGGGTCTCACTCTAGCCCAGGCTGACCTGGAATTCACTATGTAGTCTCAGGGTGGCCTTGAACTCACAGTGACCCTCCTACCTCTGCCTCCCGAGTGCTGGGATTAAAGGTGTGCACCACCACGTCCAGTTTACTTTGAGTGACTTTTATTGTTTAGGGGAGAAGTTATGGGAGAACATGGTTATAAGAAGGGGTTTATTTCAATTATGCACTTCTTTTTTTGGATATAGTTTTACGATGTACTTGCTTTAAACTCACAATCCGCCTGCCTCATTCTCCTGAATGCTAGAATCACAGGTGTGTGCTACTATCCCCATTTTATGTCTTATATGGGGTTGACAGGGCTTCATGCACACCACCCAAGCACTGTATGTATCAACTGAGCCCATAGAAAGTATAATCTTGTTTTGCAGGATTGATATGGTCTGAGGTGATTTTACATTTTTTTTTTAATTTTACTTTTTTATAAGCCAGTGGTGGTGGCACATACCTTTAATTCCAGCACTCGGGAGGCAGAGGTAGGAAGGTCACTGTGAGTTTGAGGCCAGCCTGAGACTACATAGTGAATTCTAGGTCAGTGTGGGCTACAGTGAGACCCTACCTCAAAAAAAAATTAAATTTTAATTTTTAATTTGTTGTTTAATTTTAAGGTAGACTCTGGCCCAGGCTCACCTGAAGTCACTCTACAGTCTCAGGCTGGCCTTGAACTCACAGTAATCCTACCTCTGCCTCTGGAGTGCTGGGATTAAAGGCATGTACCACCACAATCAGCTGTTTTTTATTTTTGTTTTTTGAGGTAAGGTCTCTAGCCCTGGCTGACCTGGAGTTCACTCTGTAGTCCCAGGCTGTCTTCCAACTCACAGCAGTCCTCCTACCTCTGCCTCCCGAGTGCTGGGATTAAAGGTGTGTACCACTATGCCCAGCTCCCCTCATTATTTGTAAAGAAATTTTTATTGTAATAGGTCTCCCTCTGTAGCCATCTCGTCGTCCACCTTCAAGCAATTTTTTGAAAATATTTATTTGCAGACAGATACACACACAGAGAGAGAAAGAGGGGAGAGAGAGAGAGAGAGAGAGAGAGAGAGAGAGAGAGAGAGAGAGAGAGAGAGAGAGAGAGAGAGGCAGGCAGGGGAGAGAATAAGAATGACTGTGGGCCCATTAGTGCTGAGTGCTGCCAGCTGCTGCGAAAGAACTCCAGATGCATGCACCACTTTTGTTTCTGGCTTTTTGTGGGTACTGGGGAATTGAACCTGGGCACTTCAATTTTGCCGGCAAACCCTTAATTGCTGAGCCATCTCTCCAGGCCCCCTCAAATAATTTTTGGCCCAAGTATTGAGTATACATTTTTTTCAGAGCCATTCATGTTTATCAATTCCCAGAATTGAATGTAAACTTCTTTGCTGTATTTTCCTATTTAAAAAAGTTTTTTTTTTTTTTTTGGGGGGGTTTCCCAGGCTGACCTGGAATTCATTATGTTACCTCAGGGTGGCCTGAGGTGATCCTCCTACCTCTGCCTCCCGAGTGCTGGGATTAAAGGCGTGCCACGCCCGGCCAAAAAGTTTTCTTGACAGTGTCTCTTCTAAAGTTGGTACATTTCCTGAACATTTTCTTTTTTTCTAGTTTTAAAATATTTTATTTGCAAGGAGGGAGTAGGGAGGGAGAGAGAAGAACAAGCTTGCTAGGGGCTTTAGCCATGGCAAACAACTCCAGATGCATGCACCACTTTGTATATCTGGCTTTATGTAAGTACTAGGGAATTGAACCCAGGCCATTAGGCTTTGTAAGCAAGTGCCCTAACCACTGAACATCTCCTTAGCCCATTTATTAACTTCTTTTTCTTCCATATTCTTCCTGTAAATCAGTTCTAACAGACCAACAGCAACACGGTCAGTTTCTAGCAAGAATGCTACTTTTAGTAGTAGCAAGAATGCTACTTTTCTGGTACCTTTTTTTTTTTTTTTGAGGTAGGGTCTCACTCTAGCCCAGGCTGACCTGGAATTCACTCTGTAGTCTCAGGGTGGCCTTGAACTCTTGGTGATCCTCCTACCTCTGCCTCCCAAGTGCTGGGATTAAAGGCGTGTACCACCATGCTCGGCTTACTGGTACCAATTTTCTATTGGAGGTACCTTTATGTTGCTGGCATAAGATACCCTATCAAAAGCACTTGATGGGAGGAAAGTTTATTTATGCTTATAGCCTTGAGGGGAAGCTTCACAACCGCAGGGAAAAGCATGGCATGAGCAGAGGCTAGACATCACTTCTGTCACACCAGGAGGAAACAGCAGTGAGAGAGTGAGCCCTTTTAAACTTTTTATTCACAGCCTCCATACACATAGAGAATATAGCCCTCTGTGTCCCTAGTGCTGGGAGTAAAGGCGTGTGCCTAGCTGCACCATGATGATAATCTGCTTCCACTCTTCCTTTCCCCCTCTTGAATCCCCTCTCCATTGAAACCCTTTGGCTGGTGTTGGTGGCACACACGTTTAATCCTAGCACTTGGGAGGCAGTGGTAGGATCACTGTGAGTTCAAGGCCTTCTTATTTTGATGCTGTCATTTTTTCTCCTTCCTATTATGCAGGTCTTGTATAGGTATTGCCAACCACTGTGTGGTCATAAATATCTAGGCCTCTTTAGAAGTCATTATTGCAGAATACTCCTCCCCTTCCTTTGGCTCTTTTTGCTACCTTTTCTGCAGTGGTTCCTGAGCCAAGTGTGTAATATGGATGGAAATCGAACCTGGGCAGGCAAGCTTTGCCAGAAATTGCCTTTAACTACGGAACCATCTTTCATAGAGATGTCTCACTTAGTGCTGAACACTACTGACACTTCTCAGCACTTTGATGATGAGTTTTGAGTCATCCCAGTGGTTATCACTATTTGAAAAGAGAAGCTTCTCTAACCATAAATGAGAGTAGCATTATTATATGGACATAAACATACATACTTAGAGGGCAGTTTAATGGTCATAATGTATTGCTTTACCCTGACAATGGTAGTAGTTTTAACTCCTAGGGCTTATGACCTCCCTTGCCATAGGTTTTTTTTTTTGTTTGCTTGTTTTTTTGAGGTAGGGTCTCGCTCTAGGCTGACCTGGAATTCACTGTGTAGTCTCAGTATGACCTTGAACTCATGGCAATCCTCCTACCTCTGCCTCCCTAGTGCTGGGATTAAAGGCGTGCACCACCACGCCCGGCACATCCAGCCATAGGTTTTTGAATAGATTTTTAGCACCAGACATGTATTCCTCCCATGGAGTGGGCCTCAAATCCAGTGAGAGAGCATTTGGTTTCCTCCATATCAGGCATGCCACCACTGTACCAGTTAACACATTTGGCCTGTTTGGCCAGCTGAAAATTTTGAGTGTCTACTGCTGATTAAGACTATTGATGACTTTGCTCTCTGGCTGCATAGGTCTTTCCAGCATCGTAACAGTCAGTAGATCAGAGATTTCAGCTCAGTTCCAGCTTGATTTTTTAAAAATATTTATTTTTCAAGCAGAGAGATACAGAGAGAGAGAGAGAGAGAGAGAGACAGACAGACAGACAGACAGACAGACAGAACGAACACCAGGGCCACCACCTTGTGGGTCTGGTTTATGTGGGTCCTGGGGAATTGAACCCAGGGCCTTAGGCACTGGAGGCAAGTGCCTTATCTGCTGAGCCATCTCTCTAGCCCTCCAGCTTGATTTCTTAGTCTTGCAGCCCAAGTTGCATGTGGCACCTTCAGCAATAGGAATTTACCATCTTGTTTGGTAGACAACCAAGAGCCTGTAATGTTTACAGGCATCAGAGTCCTCCTTTTCCAGCAACTCACTGAATGGTATTCTACCCCGGCACTGAAATTTTCATGTAACAATCTATGACTGCCTAATTTTCTTTTCTTTTCTTTTCTTTCTTTGAGGTAGGGTCTCTAGCTCAGGCTGACCTGGAATTCACTATGTAGTCTCAGGGTGACCTTGAACTCATGGCAATCCTCCTACCTCTGCCTCCTGAGTGCTGGGATTAAAGGCGTGCGCCACCACGCCCGGCTGAGTCATCTCTTCAAACCCTTAATGATACTTGAGAAAAGCAGCATTTGAGCAAAAAAGTAAGTCTAAATTCAAATGAAAATATCTTCAGGGGGTGGTACACTCCTATAATCCCTGTATTTGGGAGGTAGAGGCAGAAGAACTGCCACAAATGCCATTGCATCACACCTGGCCCCCAACCCAGGCTGACCTGGCACACATAATGGCCTCAAATCACAGATCTACCTCAGCCTTCTGAGTGCTGGGACTAAAAGTGTGCTAACCAAAAAGAAAAAAAAAAAAAAAAACCAAACCAAACAAAAAATCCGGGTGCCTTTAATCCCAGCACTTGGGAGGCAGAGGTAGGAGGATTGCCGTGAGTTCAAGGCCACCCTTAGACTACATAGTGAATTCCAGGTCAGCCAGGACTAGAGCGAGACCCTACCTCGAAAAACAAAACAAAAAAAAAATTGTTTAAATTTATGTATTTATTAGAGAGTGTATGGGTGCACCAGGGCCACTTGCCATTGTAAACAAATTCCAGATGCATATGCCATTTTGTGCATCTGGCTTTATGTAGGTGCTGGGGAATTGAACCTAAACCAGCAGGTCTTGTATGCAAACACCTTTAACTGTTGAATCATTTCCCCAGGCCCTTCCTATCTGTCTTTTATCTGCCAAGGATGATCTTGAACTTGTCATCCTCCTGCCTCTGGCTCCTAAGTGCTAGGATTACAGGTAGTAGCCTCCATGCCTGGCTATGAAGACTGCAGTTTAGAAAAAATTATTTGTGGGGCTGGAGATTTGGCTCAGTGGTTAAGGCACTTGCCTTCAAAACAGAAAGACCTGAGTTCAATTCCCTAGTACCCATGTAAAGCCAGATGCACAAGGTGGCACATGAGTCTGGAGTTTGTTTGCAGTGGCTGGAGGCCCTGGCATGCTCATTCTCTCTCTCTCTCTCTCTCTCTCTCTCTCTCTCTCTCTCTCTCTCTCTCTGCCTCTTTCTCAAATAAAATAATGAAAGAAAACAATTTTTAAAAGTTATTTGCAAACAGAAGATAGAGAGGGGAGAGAGAGCATGTGAATGAATGGGCATGCTAGGGCCTTAAGCCACTGCAAACTCAATGCATGCACCACTTTGAGCATCTGGCTTTATGTGAGTACTGGGGAATCAAACCTGGGTTGTTGGGCTTTGCCAGGCAAGTGCTTTAACCACAGTCATTTCTCCAGCTCCAAAGACAGTTTAAATTGAGTCATATGTCATGATACTTTTATTTTTTTCATTTTTTTAAAATTTATTGTCCAAAATGAGTTACAACATTTAGTGGGCAATGAGTTGTGATCCCCAATTCCCCGCTGCCCTCCCCTCCCCCCTCCGCTGGATAACCTCCTCCATGGGTCGTCTGGATCAGGCCTTGTGACAGGGGACCATGGATAGCCTAGTATTCAGCCAGGTTCTCCTGGCCATGCCTCTGGATAATCTCATCCACCACGGCTCTTACAATCTTTCCGCCCCCTCTTCCGCATAGTTCCCTGAGTCGTGGTGGATGAGTATTAAGGCTGCTTTAAGGTTGTGA
>PVHP010050200.1:0-11899 GCA_004024765.1 Zapus hudsonius
CCTTAGTTAGCTTCAACAGATCAAAGGAACAGATGGACGAAAAGCCCCTACTCCCTTCTCAGGAGGAAAAAAAAAAAATCACTGGTAAAGAAGGTCTGAGTTTAAAGGAATGTCTGTAAATAAACAACCAGATGGTTGCCATGAGATTAGAGTGACCACTTAGATGTGGCCAGGATGTGGGTTAAAAGGCCATGAGCCACCTGTGGGCCATTAAAAAAAAAAATAAGATAACTGTTTAGAAAAGATAGCAGATAACTGTTTAGTAGGGATTGTAGAGAACTGTGAAGTTCCCATGCTTGTAATCTCAAACAGCCACCTGTATAGATAACTATGAAATGTCATATGCCTGAAAACTCAAACCTATAAAACCTAATGAAGAAGGCAAAAGGGGGTCCAGGGACAGAGGTTCGACTTTTGAGCCTAATCCCAGACCTCAGCATGCTGTGTGACTTGCAATATCATGTGTGTCTTCTGTTCTATGAGGAGTGCTCGACTTCGGACCTCAACATTGGGACACTTGCGCTCCCCAAACCTGGCTTTCTACTTTACTTTTTTTTTTTTTCCTACGTTACTTTTTGAAACAGGGTCTCTCACTGAACCTGGAGTTCATCAATTCAGTTTGACTAGCTAGCCAGCAAGTCCTAGGGGATTAACTGTTTCTGCTTCACCAGCACTGGGACTATGCCCCAGGAATTCTACAGGGGTGATGAAGATCTGAGCTCAGGTCCCCATGCTGGCACGGTCAGCACTCTCACACTGAGCCACCTCCCCAGGCCCGACATTACATTTTTAAACTTAATACAATTAAATTACTAACAGGGTGAAGAAAGATGCTTTTATTGGCAAAGGCATCTTACATTTTTCAAGAATCCGTGACATAAGGTTGTATACTTAGCATACACTCCTTTATGTTCTAAGTACAGGTTAAGTATCCATTATTCAAAATGGTTAGGATCAGAAATGTTTCAGACTTGGGAGTTTCTCAGATTTTGAAATATGATCATAAATTCTATCTGTTCTAGTCCAAAAACCTAAAACCCAAAATTCTCTGAAAGCTGGAATACAATGTACTTGGTTCATTGTATTCCCACTGTTAACATTTATCATGACTCTTATCAAAGAAAGCATTCTTTGAATTCTAATTCTTCTATCCATGAGCTCTAGTTTGTATCTTCTTACAAAGTAGGTGTCAGTTTCAAGAATCCCAAAGTCAACCAGAGCAGGCAGTATGAGAGGAAATGCAACATTAGCTCAAGCCCTAATAAATATTCCATTAAGGAGAGAAACCCAAATTCAAATACAGGTTGAATACCCTTATCTAAAATGCCTGGAGTCAGAAGTGTTTCAGATTTTGGATTTTTTTTTAAATTCTGGAATATTTACACACAGATAATCAGTTATCTTCAGAATGAGATCCAAGTGTAGACACAAATTCATTTGTCTCATAAAGACCTTAAACACAGTCTGAAAGTTTTACATGAGACTAACCATCGATGTGTGATGTCAAGTTGATGCTCAAAAGAATTCAGATTTTGGAAAATTTAAGAATTGAGATTTCGGGATTCTCAATCTCCTATTCTCTTCCTCCATTAACAAATATCCGTAACTACCTTTTCCCCCAACCCTCCCAACCCCTGCCTTTAATTTTAATTCATAACCAAAAAAGAAAGGAAACAAAAGTTACACAGATAAAGAGAAAAATATAACAAAAGTCAATGGCCAGAAAGCTTATCTTATTATTACTTTGATTAGAAATTAACTTACCCAGTTAAAAATGTGGGTGTTCCATTTTCGTTTCTCTCACAGGGGTCCACAGTCTGTAAATCTACCACACAGATGAATAGAAAATGTATATCCTAAAAATTGGAAGTCCCAAAAACAGAACCAAAAGGCACCAACAAAAATATACTCAACCCCTTTTCTTAATCTTTGAGACAGCATTTCCCAGGGTGCAAAGAGGGGGGTGGAAAGCCACTAGCAATAGAGAATTTCCTACTTTTCGAGTCACCATAGAAACATGGCGAAAGAAAAATGATGGTTTCTTTTCCCTGACACTCAACAAGCACAGGCTGCACAAGACAAATCCTTCAAAAAAAAAATGTCTTTTCAATTCTCAAACAGGAACACATTGCAAACCTAATACACGCTCTCCTTTTTCACCTAATGCTCCAGAGAGGCTGGGATTGGGTGACGCGACAGTAGCCTAGCTGAACCTGAGACGACTGTGCTGAAGGAGAAGAAAATCAGGTCTGCAAACCCCAAAGTAGTCCTGATTAAAAAACAGTATCTGGGGCTGGAGAGTTGGCTCAGCGGTTAAGGCACTTGCCTCCAGTGCCTAAGGCCCCGGGTTCAATTCCCCAGGACCCACATAAGCCAGACCCACAAGGTGGTGGCCCTGGTGTTCTCTCTCTCTCTCCTCTCTCTCATTCTCTCTCATCTCTCTGCTTGAAAATGAATAAATAAAAAATAAATGAAATAAAAAACAGTATCTGGCTGGGCATGGTGGTGCAGGTGTTTAGTCCCAGCATTCAAGAAAGCAGAGGCAGCCGGGCGTGGTGGCACGTGCCTTTAATCCCAGCACTCGGGAGGCAGAGGTAGGAGGATCACCGTGAGTTCAAGGCCACCCTGAGACTACAGAGTGAATTCCAGGTCAGCCTGGACTAGGAGCGAGACCCTACCTCGAAAAACAAACAAACAAACAAACAAAAAAAAGAAAGCAGAGGTAGGAGGATCACCGTGAGTTCGAGGCCACCCTGAGACTACATAGTGACATATATAGTCAGCTTGAGCTAAAGAGAGACCCCTACCTTGGCAAACAAACAAAAAAAAAATCTATATATGTATATCCTACATGGTCTTCATATAAGTTATGGTTAAATTTAGTTGTAAAACTCTCTGCTATTTGTACAATTGCACAGTAGACAAAAGGGATTTAATCACGTCTTCAAAATTCTGTTCATCTAGCTGTCTCTCACACTTTACTGCTAGGTTAGGACATCACTTTTAATCTCTGTGTGCCTAAGGCCCACCTCTTAGGGATGACCTCTAAAATTTCCATCTTCCACAGCCTAACACAACATGAATCAGATTATGTGATTGAACTGATTCCTATTAATAGGAAAATGAGTCTTAATCTGAAAGGCTTAATTCCGTGAACGCCATTGACCCGCACTATGTACAAGGCACAAAGTTTAATCAAAGGACCCATTCTTTTTACAAGATACTTGAATCTAAAGCAATAGACAATGTAAAGAAGAGACATAAAAGTGCCTGCTTTACATCACACCTTCCTGATCGAATTGCCAAGCCTTGTGCCCATCCCTAACCAATGCCGGGGGATCAATATTCCTTAACTGAAAGTAAATGCCTAGGAAAACAATGTGGCATATGGCGCCATGAATAATAAGCATTGAGATCAGGAGATGGGGCATGGAGGGTGTCCTGGATTTAATTTTACACATTAAATGTCAGTATAATAAAGTGCTTTTAAATAAGCCAATTTACTTATATTGGTATATCAACCTAAGACTCTAGTTATAAAACCATAAATCTTGAGAAGTTTCTCATCAGTAACTCACTTAGTAAATATTAACATAGTGGTCTCCTCATACTAATGGTATATGTTCCAATGTCACCAGTAAATACCTGAAACTGTGGACAGTACCAAATGAAACCTATGTGTACTTTTTTCCATACATAGATAACTATGACAAAATTTATTAGTTATGTACCATAAAAGATTAACAGTAATAATAAAATAACTGTAACACTATATTGCAGTACAAATCACGTGAATATAGTCTTAAAATATTCTACTGTACACCTTAGCAACCCAGGCAGATTTTTTTTTCTTTCCTTATGAAGTTAAGAATGTTCCATTCTCAACCCAGAAGAAAAAAAAGCACTTTAGCTTCTCACTGACATATGGGAATTAGTAGTGTCACTCCTTTTGCACTGGGTTCTAAAACACACTATTATACCATAGCAATTAGTCTGATAACCAAGACGGCTAACTGACTAATGGATGGTAACACGTATAAGGCAGATACACTGGGTCAAGGGATGATTCATGTTCCAGGAGAGACAAAATAGAAAACCCAAGATTTCACCATGCTACCCAGAATGGCATGCAATTTACAACTTTTTCATAGAATTTTCCATTCACTATTTTCAGACCAATGGTTTACTATTAGGTAAAGCAAAACTGGGATGAGGCAAGCCTACTGTAGAAAGCACCTGTTTAATTTGTCCTACTGAATTTAAAGGTTATTAAACCTATCTACTGGTTTCAATTAGATCTGACGTTTTCAAGTCTTTCAAAGGTTTGAAGTTCCAAACTAAATGGCTTAGTTACTTAAACCTGTTTCTACATATAAAATGTATGAATTCTGACCTTTATCACGGCTCCTACACTAGAATATCAAACAGAAAATAATTTCATATACTAAATTAGAGCAGAATAGAACTACAGGCAGGTATAGGTTTGGCTGGACAACATGAAGCTATTTTGGGGGAGGGAGGGGTGGAGGATGGTTTAGAGATAGCGTCTTGCTCTAGCCCAGACTGACCACGAATTCACCATATAGTCTACGGCTTAGAACTCATGATAATCCTCCTCCCTCTGCCTCCTGAGGGCTGGGATTAAAGGTGTGTGCCACCACGCCTGGCAACATGAAGCTATTTTAATTGTTTGAATTATCAATATTTTCTAAAGTCTAGATTTCCTGTATTCTCTTCAGAAGGCTGAAGACTGGGCCCACATGCAAACACACCACTAATCAGGTAGATCTGAGTACTGGTTCCCCTCTGAAAAAAGACAAACTCTCTAGTCTAGTACTTGAAGGCCTATGCTTTATCTTTTCACTAAGCCATCTAAAGGTAAAAGACCACAAAGCCAACTACTTCTGTTTACGCTTTTATAGCTTTTTAAATTTTATTTTAAAAAATCAGAAGGCTTTGAAGAAAGGATGAGAAAGAACAAAACTCGGGCTGGTGGTCTAACATATAGATCGTCAAAAGTGCAACTGAATGCTTTGGCAATGTGGAAGGTGTGATGACTCAAAAACACTGCTCAGACACAAAGGTTTCTGAACACTGTCAGCCTGGCTCCCTCACATTCCATTCTTGTGAACCTCCTCCTTTATGTATGCAAAGGATAGAAACTTCAAAACCAATTCTCCTCAAAAACTCTTCAGCCCATGAAATCATTTTCTAAGCTATCTTCTACTGCTTTCTAGGTTCTTCTCAAATATCAACTCACAGTCCTTGGTTTTAATAAGGCCCAGGCTTCAGTTTTCTGGATGGTCTCTCCAGGACAGGAAACTCTTTGGCTTTTATATTTTCATCTTTATTATGATTTTTCATTCCAATACCTACAGCCTCAATCAAAATGTTTCCTTAAACTCCTTTCTGAAAACTTCTGAAGAGTAGAAAGAAACCTGACTGTCCAATAAAAAAAAAATCAGTATGTTGTGTTATCCCATTTAAATTTAAAAAATAAAATAAAACATCGATTCTTAAAAGATAAAGCACAGGGGCACGCTTGGACTAGTGACTTTCACCATGGACTGGAAATTCCATGGAAAAAAGAAATGGGAAATGCGGGAGGGTCAAAGCTAGCACACGGATCATGGAGGGGGGTCTCGTCCCCCCCCCCCCGGCCCTTCCCCAAACACACGTAAGGGAAGTTCAGAATCTGCTCTGGGCAAGTTTTGCGGGAAACCAGGCTTCCCCGCGTGACACGGCTCCCCGCAGGATAAAACCACCACCCCGAGGGTCTCCCACGGGTGCCCACCGCCCCATTGGGATGCTGGCCCCGGGGGACAGGAGAGGGGCGGGGCTCGGGGTCGCCGTGCCCCGGAACGAGGACCCCGGGAGGGGGAGAGAGAGACCCCGGAACCCGAGTCCCGTGCGTCCGTCCCGGGGTCCGCGAGCGAGCGCCTCCCTCCCACGCGTGGCCAGCCGGCTCACGCCGCCCACCCGCGCCTCCCCGCGTCGCACCTGCCGTCCCCGCTGGCGTCCACGGAAGATTTCACACCGAGGCCGGCCGACAACGCAGCCGCTTCCCCCTCCCTCGCACCCGAGGTGGCGGTGAGGCGGCAACCCCGCCTGCCCGTGCGTGCCTGCCTGCCTGCCTGCCTGCCTGCCTGCCTGCCTACCAGAGCCTCCCCGGCCGGCGGCTTCCAGGCCGGATCCCCAGCCTCTTCTCGCGAGAGCTCGCAATTTGGAGAGGCGAGGCCAGGCAGGTTCTCGCGAGAACACTGGCGCCCCGCCCACAGTAGGCGGAGAGTGAATGTTGGGGGGGGGAGGACCGCGGGAGGAGTGACTCCCCGCCCACAGTAGGAGGAGCCTCGGAGAGGCAGAGTCGTAGGGAAGTGACGCCACGCCCATAATGGGGCGGGGCCTCGGATAGCAAGCGCCGTTGGGAAGAGACGCGGGAGGCGTGGCGCCACGCCCACTGTAGGCGGAGCCTATGAGAACCAGAGCTGGAGAGGAGCTGCGGGAGGCGTGGAGCCCCGCCCATAGTGGGCGTGGTCTCGGAAAGCGAGCGCTGGGGGGGTGAGCCGCGACCTGGAGCAGTACCTCGGGTCCGAGCTGGCGGGCCCTGCGACCCCGGCCTCACGGAGGTCCTCAGGCTACTGGCGGTCACCTACTTCCTCCCCGTAGCCTTCCTGTCCCCGCCCCCGGGACTGAAGTTTGCAGAGCGTGCAGGTGCTGCACCTGAGCTCCTTGGCACCCGCCGCTGCTTATTTTCAAACGTCCCTAGGCGGGAACCGGTTTGCACCGCCTCCGGGGCGTGGAGAGGAGCGTCCCGAGATAACCTCCCAGGCGCTACAGTTCGCGGGCTTTCAGGCGTCCCTGAGCCTCGCAGGTGCTAAAGGTGTGGAGGAGGGGGCGGCCTTGACCCCGAAGCGCAGAAAAGAGATCACGTGATGCTCTGCCGAGGAAGGGATGGGTGTGCTGCCTGCTGGGAGCTGAGCTGATCAATGGTGATACAGCTAGCCCACGTCTATGGTCCCAACACTGGGGAGGCTGAGGCTAACCTGGTCTATTTAAGTAAGTTCCAGGCTAACCTGGGCTAGAATGGGCTCTTGTCTCCAACAAAACACTGTGCTAGGGAATGACACGTGAGCTGCCTTTTTTTTCCTCTTAGGTAGTCTCCCTCTAGCCCAGGCTGACCCACATAAAGCCATAAACACAAAGTGGCACATGCGACATATATAAATAAAACCCCTCAAATAAAAATAAAACCTTGACGAAATTAACACATTTGGGGTAGCCTAAAGCTGTGTTCCCAAGCCATGGTCACTCATATTTGCCCCAGAATAAAGTATCTCTTACTCCTTTCTCCCTTTGAGGTTCTGGGCGTTTAGGAGAGAGACCCCACACTGTTGCCAGGCTCCTCCTTAACCCCTCCCCAGTCAGAGCTTTGCCTTGCCTCCTACAGGATCAAAATGGGTATTGTTTGATTTTTTTTTCTTAAATATGTATGTACTTCTGGTGCTTTTTTTTTTATTGCACACCCCAGTACCCTAACAGCAGTTAGGGTTATTTCTTCAGAGGGGGGATTGGGACAGTTCAAGCAGCTCCATAGACCCCTATCCCTTGAGGGGGAGGTGTCTCTAGCCAGAGCCCAAACCTAGATGCAAAGGCTAATTGGTCTATACCTGATGCATTGGCATTATGGTCAGGTGTAGACCAATCAGCTGTCTCTCTGACTTACCTAGTGAAAGTTTTAAAAGCTTCCCTAGAACAAAGGCCAGTCTCTTCTTCTTCATCACCCACATGACCTAGAGGAAGGACCTCTGACTCTCTAGGGACTGGTAAGGTCTCCTCAGCCCCACACCACAGACTGTGGTGAGGGGCTGGATTTCTCTTCCACCTGAATCTTTTCTGTCTCATGATCTCTCCCCTTCCTGCTTGTTTAGCTGAACAGCATAAATTCTGTTAAAACTCTCCCCGTGTTCTCCCCACACTGGTGGCTGGAGAACTCTGTAACTCCCCATGTTCCCTTAAATAAAGTCTCCCACTATACCTTAATATCTGGTTGTCTATGATTTTAATTTTTTAACTTTGTAGACAAGAATTCGGGTACTCCTTAAATTTTGAGGTGCATTGGCATTTTTGCTGGGCATTATCTAAATTCTAATCCTCAGCTCACTCCACTATAAGGTGAGTGCTGTGTGTTTTGCATCAACACCATGAATCTTTGAAAAGGTCTAAGAAAAGAATGTAATGGAACTTGTGATAGAAAAAGTTCAGAGAAGCTTCAAGAAAATACTCAAGCAAAACAATAAAATCCTGACCAATCTTGATCTGCAAATGGACTAAGGTTCAAACACTGAACATTTTTCTCCCATAATAACCAATGCATAGGCCGCAGAGTTGAATACAGAAATAAAGAGAAGCTTCGTGTTCTTTTTGCTGCTATTGTGAATGGATTTCACTTTGAAACTCATGACCATTGACAAACACAAGGATTTGTTTGTTTTTGAGATAGGTTTCACACTTCTATCCCATTCTGGCCACAAGCTCACCATGGAGCTGGAGAGATGGCTTAGTGGTTAAGGCACTTGCTTGAAGAGCCTAATGACCCAAGTTCAATTCCCTAGTACACACATAAAGCCAGATGCAAAGAGTGGCACATGCATCTGGAGTTTGCAGCAACTGGAGGGCCCCAGTGCACCCATTCTCTCTATCTCTCTTCCATCTCTCTCTGCTCACAAAACATAAATACATTATATATATATATATATATATATATATATATATATATATATATATATATATATATATATCAAGGCTGAGAGATGACTTAGTGGTTATAAAGGTTCTGTAATGGGGTGAGCTGGGGGTTAGAATTTAAATAATGTCCAGCAAAATTCTAATGCAACCCAAAATTTGAGGAATACCTGTATTCTTGTCTACAAAGTTAAAGAATTAAAATCATAAACAAGATCGTAAGGTATAGTGGGAGACTTTATTATTTAAGGGAACATAGGGAGTTACAGAGTTTTCCAGCCACCAATGTGGGGAGAAAATGTAGAGAGTTTAACAGAACTTATGATGTTTAGCTAAACAAGCAGTAGAAGAAAAAGTAACAGAGGGCTCCCATCATGAGAAGGAGAGGTTCATGTGGGAAGAATCTGGAGCCTCCCCCCCCCCCGCCCCCCAGCCATTAGCTGGGGTGGGGTAGGCCTTACCTTTCTAAGGCCAGGAGATTCAGAGGTCCTTCTGCTAGCTTGCCATGTGGGGAAGAGAGGGTGAATTAACTGTTCAGTCAGTATTTCCTGCCCTAGGTAAGCAGGGAGATCATTGATTGGTTCATATCTGACCAATAAATTTAGCACCTAGGTTTGGGCTCTGGCTAGAGACACCTCCCACTCAAGGGACAGGTGTCTATGGAACTGCCTGACCTGTCACAGTTCTTGCTTGCAAAGCCTAACACTCTGGTTCAATTCTCTAGTACCCACTTAAAACCAGATGTACAATGTGGTGCATGCATCTGGAGTTAGTTTGCAGTGGCTTGAGGCCCTGGCACACCCTTTTTTTCTTTTCTCTATTACATCTTTTTTTTAATTTTTAATTTTTTATTATCCATAATTAGATACACTTAATAAAGGATTAATGTGTTGATGTCTCCCATTCCCCTATTTCTCTCTTCCCTGTCCTGGTCAGTTGGATTTTTTCCTCCATGGGCAGTCTGGACTTAACAGAGGTAGGATCCTTCAGATATGTAAAACATTCTCCCAGGTGCTCAGGTGCTATCCTGAGTTCCTGTGTGAAAATACTTTCCCAGGCTCAGAGCTGTATCTTCCCTGCAATACCCAGCTCAAACACAAGGTTCTTTTATTCCATTGCCACCTTAATTATATTTTTTTCTGGATTTTCTTGCTCTAGCCCAGGCTGACCTAGAATTGGAATTCACTATATAGTCTCAGGCTGGCAGGAGATCCTCTTACCTCTGCCTCCTGGAGTGCATCCCCACGCCCAGCCCAGCCTTAATTATTAATATTCAATCTTAGATCACACATTATGTATCACACAATGAAATATAGTTTACAGAAGAGCTAAGAAAGGGTTAAAGCAGCCACAGTGTTCAAAAGAGCCCCACTTCTGGCTGATACAAATGCAAAAAGTCATTGATGGTGAATAGATATTAACCTGAGGAACCCAAGTCACAGCTGTTTGGGGATAGGGGGGCCCAGTTCCTTCAGGGCTCAGAGCTGGCTCAAGGCACTTGGGTCCCGATGAAGTTAAAGTGGACTTTGTTTGTGGGCCTTGCTGAGCCAAAGGCCCCAGAGGCAGTGGATCCTCCCATGCTAACTTCCCCTGTGACTTGAAGATGAGTTGGTGGTGATATTATACCCCAATGCTAGGTTTTCCTCTGTTAGATTCAGGGATCGCAGTGGAGGACCAAGACAGTTTCTTGGACTCTGGAACTATCTATCTAATGTCAGAATAGACTGGTGTGATCTGGAAAACGGAGGGAAGCTTCAGATCAAGGAACTCACAATTTCTTGGGTCCAAAACTTTATTGTAATGGGGGAAGAGGAAGAAAGGGAGGGTGGGAGAGGGTAGGTGGGACACACTACCAGAGAGAGAAAGAAGGAGGGGTAGAGAGGAAGGAGAAAGGGGGGTATGCATTCACCTGGAACTTGAGAGACAAAAGAGCAAGTGGGGGGGGGGCTATGAAAAGAAAGGAAACTGCGCTGAGTGGGAGGGCTGGGGGGAGGGTGGCGTCTTCCCACCTCTTAGCCCAGGGCTACTATGGCCAGGAAGTAGGGGGAGAGAGAATTGAGTGCTCTGAGACTTTTAAAGTTATGCACTTATATGATCCAGGTGTGAGGGTTGAGAAATTCTTTGGACTAGTGTGTTAAACTCATCCACCTGCTGCTTTCTTTGGTAAGGTTTTTGTACACCCATGTGCCTGTGTATGTGACTTAATTTTTAAGTTTATATAGGTAGTGGTAACTTTAGTTGTGCCAGCTTTCCAGTCTGTAACTTAATGGTTTGTGCCAATCAGATGGTGGTTGTTTACTTGCACAAACAAGATACAAAGTCACTGCGCTTCAAAATTGAACAGAAAACTCCCCTTTTATAAAAACAGAGTCACACAGGGCAAGTCATAGCATGAAAGTGTCAGACCTGTACAATATTTAGGGCACAGCAGGATCTCCCTAGTTGCCTTTTTTTATATCCTGCTAAGACTCTTTCAAGACATAAGTTATGGTCAAATATTTATTTGCTGGGCAACTGAATGGTAAACCAGTAATTCAGAGTCTACTTAATTATTAAAACCTGGGATTTGGGGCTGGAGATGAATGTAGCTCAATGGCCCTGGGCCAAATCAGTAGTATCATGCCAAAATAATAATAATAAGAAAGAAAGAAGAAACAAGAAAGAAAGAGAAACAAGGAAGGAAAGGAAGGAAGGAACAGAAAGAGAGAAAGAAACAAAGAAAGAAAAAGCAAGCAAGCCTGAGATTTCTTTGTACTAACAAGATTATATACTGCCACCTAATGACCGGAAAAAAAAAAAACCTTACACATACAAAAAGAATTCTATCTATCCATAATCAGCCCCTGACAAATTGTACTGATAGAAAATTAGATGTATAAATGCTGCAGTTACCTTTGCATTGCTGGGACAATACACCCAACCCCAAATAGCTGATGGAAGGAAAGTTTTTATTTTGACTTACATACAGTAAGGTCAAGGAGAAGCTCTCTGAAAGCAAGGGAAAAGATGGAAGACCAGAGCCGGGCTTGGTGTCGCACGCCTTTAATCCCAGCACTCGGGAGGCAGAGGTAGGAGGATCTCCGTGAGTTCAAGGCCAACCTGGGACTACATAGTGAATTCCAGGTCAGCCTGGACTAGAGCAAGACCCTACCTCAAA
>PVHP010050201.1:0-11875 GCA_004024765.1 Zapus hudsonius
CACAATTCTGGATTACCTAGATTCTATTTTTAGTAGTCTCCCAGTCACTCGCTCCCATAGTGCATCTTGTTTTGGGAGCCCAAAAGTACAGGATCCGGTGCCTATCGCCCTGAATCCCTAGTTCCAAACAAGGGGTCCCCCTCACTGAGTGGAAAATTGGTCGAATTTGAAAGCTGTTGATTGTCTCCCCCAGGCCGAAATTTAAAAAAACTAAAAACTTTTAAAAGATAAGAAAATCGGGGGCTTGCTTAATGAGTAATCACTTAGTGTGCAGGCATGAGCAGTTGAGTTTGGGTCTCCAGCACCTACATCATGGTGGTGTGTTCCTGTGATCCCAGGCACAGACAGGGCAGCAGAAACAGGGGAGCCTCAGGACATGCTGGCTGGATTTTCTAGCCAAATTGGTGAGAGTCCCTGTCTCAAATAAATAAATAAATAATGTGGATAGTGACTGAGGAAGACACATATAGATGCACACACACACACAGACACACACACACACACACACACACACGAAAACACATATACACATACCTCAAACATACATGTGCAAAGATAAGGAAGTTAAAGTAGTCATTATCACTAAAGAAAGAACCAGATTTCTGACATGGACATTCTAATATTCTGCATTAATTGCATTTGTTAAAGCGAGGTTATAGTCGAATTATTTATGTGTATCTCTGTCATCTTTGGTCTTTAGAAGTCCCGTTTAACAGTAAGCATGAAGGACCCATTGCATTCAGTTAGTTGGAACACAGCATGCAGGACACAGCCTGCCGTTTACAACAGCATCTTAGGTAGGCTGATGTTCCATCCTCAGCCAACATGAGAGGAAGCAGAAATGCACAGAATAGCTCAACTCAGGGAACCATCGGTGCAGGGCTGCCCAGCATTTTCATTCCCAGACAATCCTTTGGTCCTGTGAGGGGCCCATGACCACGATCATATTCCGGGGGGCAGCTGTATCTCATTAGTAACAGTTATTAATGAGGAAGCCTAACCAAGGAGTGATACCTGGTCCAGTAGCAGCTGCTTTTAATTCTCCTTTAATATGACCTGTATAAATTCCTAAAAGTTCATTAACACTGAAGTTAAGAATGAATAGGAATGGGATCTTAAGGCTAAGACTAAACAAAAAGCCAAAGAAAGAATGTTCACTGAGGACTCTTCACAGACACCGTCAAAGGCTAATGAAAGGTAAAGAGAACATGACCACATAGCAGGTGATCTTTTTGCTTTATTTAAACTTTTGCTTAGTTTGTAACATTATAATGAACAGTAATTCATTTATAATTCATCTTTATGCCACAAAATTATATTTCCAAAGCACAAATCTTTATAAATAAAACCGAGTGTTTACTCAAGTCGAGAAATGAATAGTTGGTGCAGAAGGTAAATATTTATCACACTTGCCAATGTTGAACTGACACAGAATTTCACTGGCATGCTACTGTCTTTAGAAATTACATTTTGACTTTGTTTGTGAGATGGGATCTCACTGTACAGCCTAGCCAGGCCTCAAAGTTATAATCTTTGTGGCTCAGGCTTTTTCCACTGCTGGGACTAAAGGCATGTACCAGGCTACATACTAACAATTTTGAAATTAAAAATACTTTAGGTTAGAATACAAACTAATGGGTTTTACAATGGCACCTTCATATATAAATATCATCACACTTGGTTCTCAATCATTCTTCTACCCTATAAAATCCTCCCCCTGCTTTATTAGAACATGTGTTCCATGATCACCTCTGTTTCCCACTTCCCTTAAGGTCTCTTCCACATATTTCATGATCTGCTCTTTAGTTTTGTGACCTAACCACCCCCCCCAAACACACATATACACACAATCTTAAATTGAGGTTCCATCTGTAAGAGATGGAGTATTTGTGTTTGTGTTTTTAATTTGTCTTTGTGTTTCTGAGTCTGGTTTATTTCACTTACCATAATGACTTCCAGCTGCATCTATTTGCCTGCAAATGTTATGAGTTCAATTTTCCTTATGACTGAATAAAATTCCATCTACATAGCTTCTTTACCCACTCATCTGTTCATGTATAACTAGGCTGGTTTCATTCCCTGGCTTTCATGAATAGTACAGCAAAAAATAAAATAAAAATAGATGCACGATATCTCTGTGGTATGTTGACTTTATTCATTTGGATATATACTCAGGAGTGTTCTAGCTTGGTTATTTGATAGTTCTATTTGTTGTTTTGTAAGACACTTTGATATCGGGTGTTTGTTCCAACAATATGAAGCTAACTGCAACAGTTGACATGTTTGATTGACAAATTAGGCTCTATTTTCAATAACTGTGAAAACACCAAAACTGTACCCTCCTTTGAGAATTTCACATAGCATATTTACATTAGTGGTGTTAGTAATCAGCCTTAAGATGTGTTGTCATCAATGAACCTATTTAACCTAAATGCTTCAGAGAAAAACCAGGCTTCTTAAATAGATTTGATCGGAGACATCTTGTAAAACTTCTCCTAGTGCACGAAATGTATTGGAAAAAATTTCTTATCATGGGTTCCAATTCATGTTTACTGACTCATTTTCCTTGTCTGTGACTGCTTCTGAAGCAGTGTTCTGTAACATTCGGCTCCACTTGAATCAAATAAAAGAGCAAATACAGTTACTATGTACTATGCCGCAGTTATATTACTCCAGCAGGAAACTAGATCTGAAATTTTGGCATGTTAAGCTGTGACTGAGGATGTGGCCAAAGTCAACAGAGAAGCATACAGAGCTGTGCGTTCACAGCATCGTGTGCTGGTCACAGCTAACACCCTCTGTCTCGCTGACTAGTTATTTTTGTCTGCCTGAAATCAGTCCCCTTCACTTGATCACTGACATGTAGGATTGTAAGGGGCTTTTTGGGCATTCCTGGCCAATATACCAATACCAACACACCAACAAATTTAAAATATCCCAGATTCTTGTTGTATAGATCTAAAGCATTAGATTCATACATGACCAGTGGGTATGATTTAGAGAGGCTTTATTAGATTAAGAGGAAAAATGTATAGGAGGCTCCCATCATAAGGAAAAAAGAGTAGGAGAAGGGGGTCCCCTGGTCTCAGCCAAAAGCCTAGGGGTTCAGAGGTCTGCACAGGCCCTCCAAGGGGAGAGAAGAGAGCAGTTTGCCTGCTCCAGGTAACGATATCAGCTGGCTCATTGTTTCTGTCTTTTCCTGCCTCTTTATAAATGTGATCCATTTTCACTTAGGATTCTTTGTTCAGGTATTCTGAAAGGTGACACAGGATGTCTTACAGACCTGCAAATAAGATCTTTCAGAAAGTGAACTTTTGATTCCCTCCATCATCCATTTCTTGATAAAGGCACTATCGTCATGGTTCAAAAGAAACCTGGAGCCCACCTGGCTGTGTGGCCAAGCTGTACTTGGGGTTCACAATGGGTTTCTGTTAAGGTACAAGTGAAATCTCACTTCCTTACAATCCCTTGAGCCCCCCCCCATATGGCCTGGATCCTACATGATCCCCAATCTCAACACATGGCATTGTTCTTTTCCTTTCTGAGCCAGAGGATGCTGTCAAACTAAAGCCCCCAGGTTAAACCCATGGTATCATCAGTTTTTGAAAATGACATCTGTTGCAGTCAGCTTTCTAGTTGCTGCGCAGAAAGAACCCAAACAAAAGTGGCTTGTGGAAGAATGGGTTTATTTGGCTTTCGGACTTGTGGGGAGACTCCATCCTGGCAGGGAAGAAGATGGCATGAGCAGAGGGGTGGACATCACCTCTGCCACAGCACTGCAAACAGCGGCAGGAAGGTGTGCCAAATACTGGCAAGGGGAAGCTGCCTTATAACCCCCATAAACCCACCCCAACAACACAGCTCTAGTGAGGTTCTAATTCCCGAATTGCCATCAGCTGAGGATGTGGGGGACACCTGGATCAAACCATGACAACATCTTTCAAAATTTATTTTTATTAGATTTTATTTACTTGTGCATGTTCATGTGTGAGTGTGTTAATGCTGGCACAACATGCTAGTGAACTGCGAAGGTCAGCGGAAAGGTTAAGGTCAGTTTTCTGCCTTCACACCTCATTTTGAGGCAGGGGTTCTCACTCTGGATTCTCATTCTGCTGTCGTTGTCCATGGCTGTATTCAACACGAGATTCCAGAAAATCCTCCTGTATTCACCCACAGTCAGTATCAGTGTGCTGGTACAACAAAAATTCCATGATGCACAGAACTCAGGAAGCTGAGGTAGGAGGATTGCTGTGAGGTCAAGTCCAGCCTGTGCTCCAGAATCAGTTCCAAATCAGCCTGGGCTAGAATGAGACCATGCCTCGATACAAACCAGCCAACAAAAACCAAAGCTTGCCACGGTTTCTGCCATTTTACATGGGGTTCATCTACTGAGCCATCTCCCCAGGCAAACAAGTCAAGTTTTGGTAACATGATCACATTCATTTGTCAATTTCCCTGTGATCCGTGGTGGCTTTTGTACCACACCAGCAGAGTGGAGAGGTGGGAACAGAGAACTGGACTCCTGAAAAGAATGGACAGATGTCAGCATGCCCCTTAGAACAAGCTGCTCCTCAGAGCTTCTGAGCCCCTTCTCATCCTCAGTCAAGATAAACTCTTCTGACTCTAGCCTCCGGACTTGCCAACTCTTTAAAGTGGGCACCCTTTTGCCCCCATGCACTCTACCAGATCCCACTATTGCCTGAAGAGCAGATTACAATAGGAACAGTCCTGCTTAAGACTTCATTTTGCTACTTTTCTCCAGGTTTCTGAGCTCCAGGAAATCAGGCCCTTATCCCCGAGATATGGAGGCACATGCCAAACGCTCACAAACTATTTACTGATTTAACAAAACACCCTTTAGAGCCAATTTCCTGGAAGGCATTCAGTTGCTAAGCTTTTCCTCTTGTATAAATTTCCCCCAGGAAACCCACTGTCTGTCTTCAAAGCTGTCTAAAATGCATGAGAGAATGATTCCTTGATTGCAGCCCCTAGAGAAAGTCAGGTGGCTCTTGGTGTTCGTGTATTATTCACTCAACAAATCTGTGTGGACTGCTCACTCTAGGAAGCATGGGGTAAGACATGAGTTAATAGGACAGTCCATTTTTCAGAAGTGTGACTCTCACTATCCTTATAGGACTAAGAGATTTCAGAAGGCAAAGGGCTGCCCTTTTGAGATTTCCCCTAACCCATCTCTCTCACCCAGAGCCTCACAGATGCAGCGAGAGTTCTGCTGCTAAGCACAGGAATCAAGCACAGGAGATCAGGTGAGCATGTTTAGATAAACTTAACTGAAGTAGTCCTTCAGGAGAGAGAATTTCTAGTAGCTTTTCCAGATGTGGAGAGAGGAACCATTTACAACGGAGGACTTGTTGGAGCTTGGTGATACCAGGCTCAGATGTAGCCATGCAGTGGAGGACTGCAAACCATAAAATCACTGGGGTTTTGTTTAGTTAGAAAAAAATTAAGAGCTGAACACGGGAGCCAATTAAAAAACAGTGAGAAGCAGTGTGATGCTACACTTCTATAATCTCAGCATAATCTATACTCCTAGAGTCTTGGAAAGCCAGGGCAACAGAATCATGAGTTCAAGGCCAGCCTAGATTACATAAAAGACCTTCCATCAAACAAGCAACAAACTAGAGAAAGAAAAAAAAGACATAATTTTCCTACCTTGTGTGTCAGTCCACCACTTAAACCATTCACTCAATTCTCTTTGCTCTAAGGGTTAGCTTGCTTGGTTCTTGCATCTCTTTCTTCATAGTGTTCAAACTTGGGCACTTTCAAACCATGTTTTCTTAAACATTTGTTTCAATAAATAGCAAGTAGAGTTTGCAAGAAGGTGATTTCCTCTGCAAAAAAAAACATAAGAAAAGTAATTGCCTGTTTTTTGTTTTGTTGATAGAATAAGGATGTGATCCACACACAGCAGGTTTACAAAACATTTTGGAACATTTTCTTTGTATGTACACATTAATTTTCAAGGGGAGTATTTCAAGATGGACCCATACACTTTTGGTACTACAATGATGAAAGTTCTTGGTAATTGTCTCCTTGTTTGGAGACGGATGAATGGGTTTCAGGATATTTGGCAAGTTGTTTACTTGTTAACATACCCTCGAAGACAGGTTTACTACAAAACAAAAATGGATTTCCTGCAGGAAACCACCACTGTGTTTCAAAACCTTCTCCTCCTCCCACCACCAAATGTTAACTGGTGTGATGTCCATTGAGGCTCCTAGTGATTATTGTGAGCTTTTCGCATGCGTTTGTGGGTGAGTACATGTGTGTACGCCAGTGCACATGGAAACAGAGGTCACTCTACACCTTACTTTTTGAGATAGGGTCTTGCATTGAATCTAGAACTCACCACTTCAGCTCTGCTAGCTAATCAGCAAGTCCTCGGGATCTCCTATCTCTGCCTCCCCAATGATGAGGTTACAGATGCACACTCACCCTCCCCCAGCTCTTATGTGGGCACTGGGGACCTGAATTCAGGTCTTGAATTATACACTGAACCATCTCCCCAACACCTAAAGGGGTTATTTTTTTGTGCACCATATTCCTAGGGAAATAGGCAGTGCAATAAGCATATACATGTTTCACATAAATTAGTATTTGCTTAGCTTGCATTGAATTGCTTTGTAAACTTTGGTTAGAAAGTCAACTGATGTAAAGCTATTTTCACTACAAAAAACTAAATGATGGAAGAGCTTACTTTCATTTCATACTTCAGAATTTTGTTAAATTTACATAACAAATATCAATAAATATTGTTTCTATTTGACACTGTCCTTCCTATATCAGTGAAGTCTTTGTGTAAGAAATACCAAAACATTTTGCTAGCTGTCAATGAGTACACAATTATTGAAGAACCATGCAGAAGAAATCGTTGTATAGCAATTTTCCTCAGAAGCCCTGGTCCTCTTTGATAGCACAAAGCTTGGAGTCGAAGCACTTATGACCTTCCAGGCAAGATAAAAGCTTAATAAATCACTAAGAGAGTCCAGATCAAGGATAAAGATTGGTATTTTACAGCTCTTACAACAACTGTTGTGGATTTGAGCATTGAATTAATGATATTCGAAGGAAACATTTGTTTTAGTCAGGTTAGGAAATGCAGATAATTTTTCAAATCTTCAAACTATTAAATAGCTCAGTGGTATTTCCTGTGCAAGTATGAGTGCCTGAGACCCAAAGACTGCTTGAGATTGAACCCCAGGACCCACATAATTGGCTGTGTTTGGCTGTTAACCGGGTCCTGTGGGAATCAGAGCAAGAATCTCTGGAGCTTGTGAAAACACAGAAAGCTCTGTGATCATCAGGGATTCCTGCTAAAATGAGAAAATTGGTCAAGCTGTGGAGGACACTGAACATTCTGTGTCATCCTCCAAAGGTGAGTGAGCGTACCCTGCTCCAGCTACTCATGTGTGCACGTGCGCGCTCACGCACACCGCAAGCAGCAGCAGCAGCAACAAAAAACTATTAGCTTAATGTCGAGTGGGTTGTCCAGTTGTTGAAAAGAAATCAGCACTGTTAATATGTAAAATGCTCAAACTCACCACTCAAGAAAACAGTAAATGGCCCAAGCACAACTTATTTAATAAATCTTTTGGGACTTTTAAAAAATAATCTGCATTTCTACAAAAAGGTAGAAATGATAGCAATTGTGCATTAATTTCTTTAAACTGAATTACGTAACCTTCTTAGGACAAGAATTCACTGCTTCTGCACCGTGGTGATTTTCCCCAGTGCCTGCAAAGCTTCAGGCACACAAGAGCTGCTTGGTGCTTCTTAAGTCATAGAACTGAATCGGTGCTGAATCAAATTGGTACATGTAGACAGCCCTGCAATTATTGAGTGGCTGGCCTATGTTTTGCCTGTGTATTATCAAGGATTTTATTTTGTCACATACTTTTGAAATTGTATCTGTTTACTTCCTGTTTCTCTCTGGTGCCTTCTTCTCTTCCAGATTCTTGTCCAGAACACCACATGTATCTAGGTATTGTAGTCAGCATTCTGTTGCTGACATAAGCATCAAACAGTTTATGGAGGAAGAGATTTATTTCAGGCTTATAGATCCAGAGGAAGTTCCATCAATGACCCAAGGAGCTGGCTCCCTTTCATAGAGCCAAGCCTGGAGCCATAGGTCCATAGATCTCAGGGCTTGAAGCTTTAAGAATCTGTCTGCCCGTCCATCCACTAGGCCTCGGAGACTCAATGGTCCAGGATAGCAACTCTGGAAAATTTTCTTGCCTCTGGGAACAGCAATAGGACCCCAGCCAAATGTGACTTCAAATAGCTTTTCTATTCCTTCATATATATATCTTATGTATATATCTTATATATATATATATGATATATATATCTTAGATGTTTGATTCCATTTTTTTAATTCCATTTTTTCTCCCTACCTTTAAATCTTGGAATTTTGTATTGCCCTATCTTCAAACACACTGAATCTTTCTTTAGGCATGCCGAGTTTTTCTAGAATTTCCTACTGACTTTAACTTCTATCTATCTCTATTTCTATTACTCATCGGCACCTACACATTATCCACTCTTCCATTCAACCTCAATGTACTCATCATCATTTTATGAAATTTCCAGTCTGCTATCTCCAGTGTATGCGGCCTGTCTACACTGGTTCTGATGCTTTGCCTCTGCAAACATTTTCTTCCCTTCTGTTGTGTGTTGCTGAAAGCCAGACGCTCTTTCAGACGGCAAGAAAGAGCATTTTTGTTAGTATGGTTGAAACTGGGCTGTCTTTAATGTTTGGCTTGGCTGTCCAGGACAGAGGTTTCCTGGGTCTCTTGTGAATTTTTGGCTTTATTTTGTTTGCTTTGCTTGACTCCCATCTTTCCTTTGGGCTTCTTAGCACTTTTCCTCAAAGATAGTGTCCTGCAAGACTTTCAACTATTATCTACTAATGTTACTGGAATCTACCGGGTGTAGTGGGAAGGCATTTAAGGGGGAAGATTATCATAATTTAATCATTTAACTAAGTTATTAGCCTTATAGTGACCCTGTGTTTCTGCCTGAGACTTTAATAAGTGGTTGGGGTATTTTTTTCTTGTACAGTGTCATTCCTTTGGGGAAGCAGAAAAGCTATGTGGGGCTGTAATAAGAGAAATGCCTTTCCACCATAACTGTGGAACACAACTCTGAAAAATCCCCTCCCAATGAGAACTAAGCCCTGTTATGGGAAGGGCTCCAGGTAGGTCCATTTCCCAATAATTACTCATCCATTCTCCCTGCTGAATCACAGCAGACCCTCTCAGCTCTTGAGAACTATCTGGGTTCCCTAGAGGTAAAGGAGGTAAGTACATGAGGCTCCCTCTAGTGCTGAGGCTCATAGGAGGAACTTTCACACAAGTCCTTATTCAGCCTTTAGCAAGTCATTTAAAGTACCATTTAGGTATTTCTAACAGTTCGTGCATTCACAGCCAGGATCTCTGTGAGTCTGGATTTGCCTGCCTTTCCCATTTCAAGATGGCATCTTCCCCTGTAGACTCAGTTGTCTTGTGGGACAAGGAAAAGGTGCTGGTTTTTCGGTTTGCCCTCCTTTTTGTTTGAAGTCAAGAGTTCCATGTTCCTTTAATGTCAGAGCCAAAGTTAGAGCTACATGCCTCTTGCGGACGAAAGTTTCAATGTCAAAATGTTTGTGTTTTCTTCTTAGCAACATATTGACTGCCACAGGCTTAGATTTTTATCCCTAGTAATAAAAAGGCCATAGGACCATTTTACATCTCATGCTGCACGTTTTGAATCTGTGGTACTTATTTTACTTTGCTGTGAATGACTTTTTTTTGCCACCAGCCACAGATCTTAAATGTACAAATCAAACATAAATTACATCAAATAGATTTTTAATATATTTATGTATATATCACTGTATTATATAGCAGGTTTTACTATCTTATAAAAATTGCATGAATCATATTCAAAAAAGTGCACAACACACATATATATATAACTTAGGGAATAATTATAAAATCGTCATGTAATCACCCATACTAAGGACCATAATGTTGCCAGTGAGAAATCTCTAATACACTGTTCAAAGTAATAGAAATAGTGGAAATCCTTGCTTTTGGGGAAAGCTTCCAGAGTTTGCCAATAAATCAAGCAATTAAGTATCAAAGTATATTCCTTTTACTATTAAAGAAATAATCTCAATATTATTATATCAGGAATATTCAATTTTTTTCAAGAAGTTTCTGCATGTATACAGATACTTGGAAGTTTTTTTTCCATTAGGCCTATTAATGTGATGACCAAATTAATGAATGTTTTCATGTTAACTGACTTTTGTATTCTTGGAATAAATTCCATTCAGCCATAATATTGCGTTTATTAATGTGCTAATGATTTTACTAATATTTTCCCAGGTTTTGCCTTACATTCAAAATGTATTGGCATATAATTTTCATTTTTGTGTGGTACCTTTATAAGGTTTAGACTGTATGTCCTACATATTAGAATTTTACTTGCTTTATGAAAAGAGTGTGGAAGCTTTGTTTGATTGTTGTTTGAAGTTACTTAGTCTTTCAAGCTTAGTACATTCCCTCTGCAGAACTACTTGGTTCTGGTGGACACTGATGAGTTAGTTCTTAGTTAACTCCTCTTTTTGTCTAGGAAAATAGTTCTATTTAAACATTTTCTTTTTAACAGGATTAATTCTGAAAAGTTACGATTTTCAAAGAGTATATTCATCTTGTCTAGATTTTCCATCTGTTCAGAGTTCTTCATACAATATTCTTCCTACACCAGTATTCTAATTTTCAAACATTACTGTGTTTTGATAAAAGAATTCTTATTTCATGTCTTTCTGTATTTGTCCCTCCTTCTTTATGCATAAGTCATTTAGCTAGAGCATTTCACTAGTTTTACAAGAATCAGCATTCTGAGTTCTCAGTTAAGATGAAGCACTAGTGGTTATTAATGAGAACTGATGAAGGTGGGGATAAGCATATAGAATAAAAATTAATTTTATTATAGTGGGAAATAGAAGAAAGGCTTTGGAAATCCACAGATAAGATAAAAAGATGCCAGAAAACAGTGAAAGCAAATACATACTACACACAGAGGCAAGCTGACGACAGCCTCAGTCAAGCAATTTCCTGGTGGGTGGAGGGGACTCAGAAATTGTTTACAAAAGGTAAGCCAGATGAAAGCCAGGTTGTCCAACTCTCCAGACAAGCTCATAGCTCTCTTTAACTTTGTAGACAAGATTTCCTGTACTCCTTAAATTTTGGGGTGCATTGGAATTTTTTGCTGGGCATTACCTAAATTCTAATCCCCAGCTCACCCTGTTTCAGCAGTACCTGCATGGGTCTGGAGATCAGGGGACAATTTTCAGGTTGGTCCTTGCCTGTCCACCTCATTTGAGATAGGATTTCTCACTCTGGATTCTCACATTGCTGTTCATTGCTTTGCTTGTCTTGAGCTTCCAGGAGAATTCTCCCCTAAAATCTTTCATCCTGTAATTTCTGTAATCTTACCCTGTACTCGGATTACAGAAACCTGCCCTGGGGTCGAATGAAGGATCACACTTGGGTATTTCAGATTAAGTAGAAAGCACCATATCCATTTCCCCAGCCCCAATTTTCTTTCTGTATTAAAAGCTTTTATTTTATTAATATTAAAAAAAAGAGGTTTCTCCTACCAACTGCCAAGGCTTAACCCAGAGCAGATAAAAGCATTAAATAGACCTATCACACCCACAGAGATTGAAGATGTAATCAAAAACCTTCCCAAAAGGAAAAGCCCAGGACCAGATGGTTTCTCAGCTGAATTCTACCAAGCCTTCAGCACAGAGCTGAAACCACTATTTCTGAAGCTTGTTAGAAGCATCGAAAAAGAGGGAAGGCTCCCA
>PVHP010050202.1:0-11889 GCA_004024765.1 Zapus hudsonius
CCAAATGCACATCCATGGAGGAATGGACAGCGAAACTGTGGTATATTTACACGATGGAATTCTACTCAGCTGAAAGGAAAAATGACGTATCAAAATTTAGGAAAAAATGGTCTGACTACGAGCAGATCTTACTAAGCAAACACTCAAAAGAACAGGAAATTGAACGCCACATACTCTCCCTCATATGTGGTCCTTAACCAGGATAACCGTTTTCTTCATGCAGACTAGTAGAAAGAAGTGAAAGGTTATGAATGAGGTGTAAGGGCAGGGGGGAGGGAAATGGCTTAAGCATGAGGCTAATCCAAATTAGGTTCAGAAACATAAAATCCTCAGGAGCATACTGTAACCTAAAGAGTAAGTAGTGGGCGTCAACTGGTAAGAACGGCCATGAGTAGTAGGGGAGAATGTCTCAGTCTTTGAATAATTGAGCAGTCTGATAGCCCCGGGTCCCGGCCACTGGTTCCTTTCCTCGCTGAGCTGTTGACCAAAGTGACCCATGAGGTTCCAAAAACAAGACAGAATTCTGTCAAGGCTCTTGAACGCCCTCCCCAGGCCTGAGGCATAATCCTGTTGCTGAAGAAACCACAGAATGCCATCGATCAGCATCGAGAGACCCTTCATGGTCTGGAATGGTAACCAGCCTCCAGTTGGCAGTTAGTGCAGTGCTGGAAGGCACTACACAAGCTGCCAGGGGAAGCTGATCAACGACAGCTGGAGTAAGCAGACCACTGGCATGAAACACAGTCTGCAGCCATGAGTAGGCTGAGCACACCTCCTACTGGGAGAGAACGGCATACCAAGAAAGGAGCACTTGTGCAATGGAGGAGCCTGGGCCTGGGGGAGACAATCAACAGCTATTAAATTCAGCCAAATATTCCACTCAGTGAGGGGGAACCCTTGATTGGAACTGGGGATTCAGGGCAATATGCACCGGATCCCATACTCTTGGGCTCCCAAGAAAAGATGCACTATGCAAGTGACTGACAGGGAGGCTAGTAAAAATAGAAGCTAGGTAATACAGAATGGTGTATATTTGTTAACCTATACTGATCTCACTCTCCAATGGAGATTGTGCTTGTATTTTTCAGGATACAGTGAGAGAGCTGTGGCCCATATAACCCTACCAACCAACCGCAGGCCGAAAGCTGAGATCTGAGCCACCACAGTCATATCGTGGAGGATCCATAGGGAACCCTGCAGAGAATGACGGAATGAACAAGGGACCCACAGCCACAGCCATTCAATCAACACAGGATAAGCCAGTGAGACAGAAACCAACGATTCTCGACACAAAAACCCCTAAGCTCACAACATTAAAGTAGCCTTAATACTCACCCAACATTACTCAGGGAATTGAGTGGAAGAGGGGGCGGAAAGATTGTGAGAGCCATGGGGGGGGGAGTATATCAGAGGCATGGCACCCCTCAGTATCAGCACACTTGGGTCATGAGAACCCGGCTGAAGACTGGGCTATCCATGTTCCCCTACCACAAAGACTGATACAGACGGCCCACGGAGGAGGATATCCAGCTGACTGGGGATGGGAAAGGTGGGCAATGAGGAATTGGGGATAACAACTCATTGTTGGCCCACTAAACAATGTAACTCATTATGGACAATAAAAAAAAAAAAGAAAAAATAGTCCCATTAGTGTGGGGGTGATGGTGATGGTCCTTCCCAAATACAAAAGAAGAAGTCTAGCCTTGGCTCTTTGCTTAGTCAGTGCTGTAGACTTATGGATCAATCACAACTGTTTTCTCAGCTACAAATTACAAATGAAATTTTTAAAAGCTATTCTTAAACCTCTTCAAATATTTCAATCAAGTGCCTTTTTGAAAGCAGTCCCTCTCTCAAATGTCTCTACCTAGTACAGACACAGAAGGTATTCCATCACCTCAAGAGGGAAGCATGCCATGTGTGTGGATTCCTGCTGCAGGTACAATTTTGAAAGTGTATAAATTACCAAGCATTCAGCTATTTTACTTTTTAAAAAAGTCTTTATCTTTCTTTTTTCATATCATAGTACCTAATTATTTTTCACTGTACTGAATCTTATTCTGAACATTGCTGGAGGACCAATAACAAAGACTCTTCCTGAACACCTGACAGAGATCCAAGAGGGATGGCAGAAAAAAAGACATCCAAATAGAAGAGGAATTAGTTGGAAAGAAGAAGGGGTTCGGTGGGAGGAAGAGGGGAGAGGGACAATGGGAAGTCATGGGAGGGGGTTATGATCAAAACATTATGTACATGTATGAAAATTGATAAGTTTTTTAAACTATGGTACAATATGTGTATGCAGTTGCCTTACGGGCCTAAAAGATTTAAGACAACATTAATGATTACTTGGTAAAGAAGTAATCCTTTTGCATCTGCTTATACACAACCCTACTTCAGTAACAAGACTCTGGAAATGAGCTTCTCAGCAGGAGAGAGCTGGGGCCCATCTAACCCTACCAACTGACCGTAGGCCGAGAGCTGAGATTCTGGCAAGAGAGGAGCCACCACAGTCATACCGTGGAGGATCCAAATGGAACCCCTCAGAGAATGACGGGATGAACAAGGGGCCCACAGCCACAGCCATTCAATCAACACAGGATAAGCCAGTGAGACAGAAACCAACAATTTTCGACACAAAGACCCCTAAGCTCACAACCTTAAAGCAGCCTTAATACTCATCCACCACGACTCTGGGAACTATGCGGAAGAGGGGGCAGAAAGATTGTAAGAGCCGTGGTGGAGGAGATTATCCAGAGGCATGGCCAGGAGAACCTGGCTGAATACTAGGCTATCCATGGTCCCCTGTCACAAGGACTGATCCAGATGACCCATGGAGGAGGTTATCCAGTGGAGGGGGGAGGGCAGGGCAGCGGGGAACTAGGGATAACAACTCATTGTTTGCGCACTAAATGTTGTAACTCATTATGGACAATAAAAAGAAAAAAAAATGTAAAAAAAAAAAAGAAATGAGCTTCTCAAAGGCTGCCTTTAAAAAGAACAAGGAAGAGCTGGGGACTGGGGAGAAGGCTCAGCAGTTAAAGGCACTTGCTCACAAATTCTGCAGCACCCACACAAAGCCAGATGCAAAGTACACCATACATCTGTGATCCCAAAGCCCGAGCCCTACCACAATGGGAGGCCATGGTGCCAGGACAATCTCAAATTTGAAGTCTGTGTGCCAGTTAGATACCTTGATATCTTCAAGGTAGATACCTTGAGGTTGTCCTTGGACCTCCACACACATGCTGTAGCAGGTGTGTGTGTGTGTGTGTGTGTGTGTGTGTGTGTGTGTGTGTGTGCGCGCACGTGTGCACACACACATGCAAGTATTTTTTAAATGAAGAACCTTGGGGACTGGGGGAAATGAATCAGTCAGTAAAGTACTTGCTTCACAGCCTAAGAACTTGAGTTTGGATCCCCAGCACCCACATAAAAAGTGGAGCATGGAAGCACGCACCATAATCCCAATGCTGGGAAGGAAGAGACAGGAGGATCCCTAGGGCTCGATGGCTAGCTAGTCTGGCAATAGGTGAGCTCCAGGTTCCATAAGATACTCTGCAATTTAGTTACGGGCCCAAAGTTGAAGAGTATTAGTCAAGAAAAGAAAGGAAGGAAGGAAGGAAGGAAGGAAGGAAGGAAGGAAGGAAGGAAGGAAGGAAGGAAGGAAGGAAGGAAGGAAGGAAGGAAGGAAGGAAGGAAGGAAGGAAAACTGGCTACCTCTGGTACAGTTCATACCCCCTAACTCATGGACAGATCCAGTATGTGGTCCGATGAAGTACTCCAGTGAGTAGGGGACAGAGAAGAGGGAAATGGGGACACATTCACAAGATTTGCTTATACAATGTATATACTTATTGATAAGATATAAAAAGAAATAAAAACTAGAACTGAAATCACCTATCATAACCACTTCTAACCACAAAATATAATCACTTGTAATCCCTTCTTTAAAGACTTCATGGTTACCCCTCCTAAAGGAATCATATCAATGTGTTTAAACTTCAATGTGTATAATATAGAATGTTTAGAAATGTATAGAAAACCAGACAAGCCAGAGCAAGGACATTACCGGGCAATGCCAAACATACTAGTTACTATTGCTACTGTAGGTAGGCAACAAATTTGCAAGCCATTTTGTTACAAAATATTTTAGCTTTGTTCAATTATTCATAACAGAATTTGGGGGGAAGGTGACTTTAGGCTAAATATAAATATGTCTTAATAAGCCATGAAGCAGAAAGTCAGTCATGGCTTCCCATGATGTGGGTCATTGCTACATGAATTCACTCCCTTGCATATGACTTTCTCCTTATTACCCACTGGCTTTGAAAGGAAGGGGGTTGCAATTCACCACAAAAATAGACAACTATATTAACTTGTCAATGATCACGAATAGCACATTACAATACAACTTAAATGGCTAGCAGGAGTCAGTCAGCAGCTATGTGCACAATCTGAATATGTCATCAATAATTCAAGAATCAAAACATATCAGAGGTTCCCCCAAATCTTCCAATTTACAAATTCTTGAAATATAAAGATTTTTGGGAAATGTGTGGCTGTAGTCAGAAGCACAGTTCAAGAACTAGTAATATATGACCTTAGAGATACATTCTATAGATCTATAGATTTATAGGTCTCTATTGTTCAATATGGGAGCCACTAGCCATTTGCAGCTATTGAAATTTCAAGTTACTTTAGGGCTGAAGAGATGGCTTAGCGGTTAAGGCATTTGCCTACAATGCAGAAGGACCCAAGTTCAATTCCTCAGTGTCCATGTAAAGCCAGATACACAAGGTTGATGTTAAGATAAAAATTGAAAATATGTGTGGGAAATTTCAAGTTAATTTAAATTCAAAACTCAGTTTTTCACATTAGCCATACATCAAGTTCCCAATACCACATGAGTCCAGTGGCACCCACACTGGAGTGCTGAGGTACCTGAGGCCTACTGTAATTGTCTGGAACATCAAGTAAAGTGGTGTCTTCCAGGCCACACACTTAATCAGTACAAACACTTAGTTCAGCTCTGTTCTTAAGACTTTTTAGAATTTAACAGCTTTTAGACACAACCCTTCCAAAAGATCCTTGGAATGATGCCAGAACTGCAAGGCGTTCTCAAACTCCATCTCTCTACTTGAATGTTTGGTTTTTCCTTCCCTCTAACCAGTAATTAAGAAAATGCTCTACTGCCTTTTGAGGGGAAGAAAAACATACTGGCATCAAAAAATATTTTTTACTTAGGGCTGACGCATTTTTCTCTACGGACACACTTTGGAATTTACAATGTAAGTTACTAACAAAGTGTGATTCACCCATAAAAATTCATTTTATAAACAACTTCCAAATTCAGACATTACACATACTAAAAAGGCGTTTGATAAAATGCCATGCTACATTAATGTTTTTAGGGGCCTAGAAAGATGCTTCGTTCACATAATTATTTAAGGTGACAGTAAAAGGATTTTGATTAACAAAATCAGAAACGAAACAAGGATATCCATTATGAGTCCACTCAATATGGTTATAAAAGTTCTATCCTAATCAATAAAACTGAAATAGATGTAAGAGCTATTACCTGTTGTGAAAGAAGATATAAAACTAATTATTGCTATTGTAATTAAACAATATATTAGGAAAGAAATACATACACCGTTGAAACTGAAGAGGTTGCTCAGAAACACACCCCTGATCAGATAAGGAAGAGATGGAGAAAGGAACACTATTCAGTGAAAAGAAAAATTAGATTATTTTACCAGTTGTGCTGGGGAAACTGAAGCCACCAAGAAAGGTTAAAAAAAATTACTTGGAACTGCATCTTATACTTCACCACACAACAATTTTTAGACCCTTCAAAAGATAAATGTGCACAGTCATGAAATTTGAAGAAAATGAATTTGATTGTTTATCTTATCTGAATCAGAAATAATGTTCAAAGCATAAAAGCAAGGATGGAAACACCTGAATATATAAAAGTCCAAGCTGTGCACCTATCAAAAACTATAAAAATACATATTAGACAAAGCTAGAGAAAAATGGCAATAGAGTAAAAAACAGAGTACTTTCAATAGCTAAGTGTTTTCTTATTAATGATGTAAAAAACACAAAGATTCTCCACATGTGCACAATAGAAAAATGGACAAAAACAAATCACAGAGAAAAAGTAAAGATGATGAGGAGACACGGTTTTTTAAATGTTGGATCTCAACAGGAACTTAAAAATGCATTATTTGCCAATCATATGACCAACTGTTCAAATGCCACAATACTCCATATGCCACTCGTGAAAATGTTAATTGGCATAATATCTCTGCAAAACAATTTAGCTGCACACATCAACGCCCTCCTAAAAGTGTGCATGTTCTCTGACCTAGTAATTCTAATTTGAGAGACCCAGCCAATGGACATAATTTTGAAATGAAAGCCAAGTTGTGTACATAATGATGTTAATTACATTATTACTTGTCACAGAGGAAAATAGCAGATGACAAAAATATTCATTAATAATGAATTGGTTTGTGTTTAATTCTACATGAAATATTTACCACAAATTCTTAATAGCAATGAAAGAGGATTATGAAAACCAAGGAGAAAAAATATATATCAACTATAATATAAAAATATTTAATACATATTAGAAAAAACATAAGCATACCAAAATATTAACAGTGGTTCTTAGAACTATGTGATTTAATTTTTGATTTCTATATTTCTCTTTGAGATGTCTAGGTTGGGTATATTTCCTTAGATTAGAACTAAACATTTTATTCATTTATTTTTAAATTATGTATGTATATATGTATGTATTTGCAAGCAGAGAGAGTCAGACGAGAGACAAAGAGTCTGCAAATGGACTCCCAATGCATGTGCCGCTGTGCATCTGGCTTTACGTGGGTACTGGGGACTCAAACTTGGGTCCTTAGGCTCTGTAGGTAAACACCTTAACCACTGAGCCATCTTTCTAGCCCTGTTTATTTATTTTGAGGCAGGTTCTTGCTCTGGCCCAGGCTGACCTGGAACTCACTGCTGGTCTGAAACTAACAGTGATCCTCCTACTTTAGCCTTGTGCTGGGATTAAAGGCATATGTCACCGCACCTGGCCCAAATCAGAACTGAACAACAACAAAACCAACTCCACACCTACTGCCCATGGACTTTCTGTTTAAATTATATCTCTAGCTATATATATGCTTCCACCACAGACACTATCGACGTGGATGCATTTATTTCTTTTGTACAGGATCTTGGTCAAAATGTTAAATCATATAATTTGCTACAAAACTAGCCTAAATGCCTAATTTAGAAATTTTTAAATTTGGAAAATTTGTTTCTGAATTAATTCCTAAAATTTGAACACAGTTCTTATGATTTTGATTGGACAAAGTCAAGCTTTCACCTCTCTTCCTATGACTACTTTCTAGCTTCCGTCTCCGTGGACAGTTGGACTCCGGGAGCAGCATTGAGTGCTGCTGGTGGTTGGTGGTGTAGGAAGTACTTGTGAGTGGGGTCAGGAAGACACACAGAACCCCAGCCTCAGCCCCAGGGGGACTGCAGTAGCACTACTCAGCAAGAAGCCAGCAAATTCCAATGGACTAAGTGAACTCAACGAAATTAAGCAGATTTTCCTCCTATTTTCCCTCTCATAGCTACACACACACACACACACACACTTTCTACCAATTGCCAAGTAGCAGACACAGCATGTGGATCACCAAAAGCCACCTGCCCTACTGTCTGCTATGATGACACCCACACAGCTGGCTCCTAGCGCAGTTCCTCAGTAGTGCAGTTTGGAACGGCCAAGGCTGGGTGTGACATACACCCTATGCAGTCGACCTGCTGCTACAAAGATGTGGAATGAGGCCTTGGGGAAAAGAGCACCAGAGAGAAATGACTGAACTGCATACTGCCTACCTTCTCATTGATGTGCATTATTCTAACCGACACCATGGAAATGTGTCTCAATGTGTGGAACTTCACTATACAGCCATGTTTCCCCAAATAGATCTGCTCTAAGTATGTAAAATTATAAACTAATGTAGTTACAAATAGATGTCTCCCTTAACTCACTTCCTGGAATGTTAATGGAAAGCTAAAATAAAGAAAGAAATGAAAAATGGAGAGGTCAAAACCATATACTGTTCCAAGGGACACCTGAACAGTTCTGAGGAAGACAGGCATGGGTAGGAACAAAGTTCCTGAAACTTACAGAAATGATAGGGCTAGGGCCTCCCAGTGCCTCGGTTAGTGAGGCTGGGGAAACATTAGTTTCTCTCGACGCTAGAAGTGGTCAGATGTTAGATAAAGGGATGTGACCGTAAGTGATATATACAAGTTCAGGTTCCTCTCCTTAAAGCTGGGTCCCTTTCTCCCCTGAGGGCCAGAACACAGGCTGTAGACAGGACCGCTTTTGCTGGGGGAGACCAACTCCCTGGGATAATGACATTAAAGGAAGCTGGATATCTTTTTTTTTTTTTTAATTGGGAAGCTGGATATCTTAGTAACCCCATGGATTTCCACATCCTTGGACCTCACAACTTTGGCTATTTCATAAGAGAAGAAACACCTACAAATTTTCTCCTATATTACCTTGGGTTATTTTGGTTAAAAGCAGATCTCATTTGTTTTGGCTTCAAACCTCTTTTATCTTCTTAAATGCTACAATTTTGATATATGAACATATTATGAATTAGTCATATTCCCATCAGGCTATACTCTAATGTCCTCTCTTCCCTGCCCCCATTCTTCAGAGGGCCTTCCTCAGTGGGGTTATCAATAATCACTGTGAGATCATGAACGCACCAGTCAATACCTTTGGGGGGGCAATGCCTCAGGGTACACCTTCCCATCCTGTGGCTCATACATTGCCTTAGAGGCAGATTATCAGTATCCTTTAGTGTTGAGCTCTCAGCAGTCTCTGATGTTCTGCTTTGATGAGTTCTGAGTCTCCTCAGTGTCTATGGCCATCTCCCTGATAGTGGTTCTCAAGCTGGCAGTGAGAGAAGCACTCAGATTTCATCTGCTGCTTCCTCTGTGATGTTCTCTGTGTCCTGATAGATGTGATATCAATGACTCATCTAGTCCTTGGCAGTCAGCTTTCTTTCTTTTTTTATTGTCCATAATGAATTACATTATTTAATGGGCAAACAATGAGTTGTTATCCCCAGTTCCCCAATGGCCCTCTACCCCATCCCCGGTCAACTGGATATCCTCCTCCGTGGGCCGTCTGGATCAGTCCTTGGGGCAGGGGACCATGGATAGCCTAGTACTCAGCCCGGTCCTCCTGGCCCAAGTGTGTTGTTACTGAAGGGTGCCATGCCTCTGGATAGTCTCCCCCACCACGGCTCTCACAGTCTTTCCGCCCTGGCAGTCAGCTTTCTTTCCTTGACACTGTAATGGTTCTTGGGTCTCCATCTCTGCCATCCCTAAAAAGGAGATTGTCTAGCCAAGTATGAAAGCAGCGTGGACCAAAGGGGAGAAATGTGGACATTTAGAAGACTTTTTGATGGGCACAATCTCTCCTTTTAGCCAAGGAACAGTGGAAATTTCCTTCTAGCATCTATGACCTTCCAACCATCATTGGTTCTCAGTAGCAAGGCATGAACTTCCTCCCACTGAGCAGGCCTCATATCCAATCAGAAAGCACTTGATTACCCCCATAACTATGTGTAACTATTGTACTCATCTTGCCTGGCTGGTCAAGATTCCATGGGAAGTTTCATCATGGCAGAGGGAGCGGGCTCGTTTCATCAAACATCCACAGCAGAGAGACAGCAGCCAGAGCTCAAGCAAGCTGCCTCTCTACACACTGCTGGCACCAGCAAGCATGAGCTAACACTGAGCGCATCTTAGAGCTGGAGTCTACATCTGCCCCAGTGACAGACACACTGGCTGCTGGAGACTCAGTAGGAAGCGTAATCAAAAATGCCCGAGACTATGGTGCCCTTTACTTCAAACCACCACACTGGTAATAAATAATGGGATTAATTATAAGACTATGTTGGACCTATCAACTTACATAGGATTCACTAAACTATATCATCTTTCTTAAAATCTTAAAATTAAAATGCCTGTTTTTACTTCTTACATGTGGGGAAACAGTTTTCTCTATGTTGGTATGACACCCCCACAGTGAACCTGGAATCTTCCTGCTAACCACCAGATGCTCTGGACAGTTATACTATGCTTCTTGCCAAGGATTCAATCCCACATTATTCCGTATTCAAACTATTCTGCTTTTGAGAACAATTTTTCTCCTGTTTGTCCTTATCCAACCTTCCCTGGCCTTAGGAAGGTGATAAGCACAGCCCGAGAAGGCTGTACTATTCATATTCGGGTCTCCTAATGACAATACTGGGTATGTCTACACCATAGAGTTCTAGAGAGCCACCAAGGGGCATGCTGCAGCTTGGGTCTCCCTCTCTCACCAGAGCACACAGAGCAGGGCCAGCAGCAGGAGAAAGCAGCAATGCATGTCCTCACTTCTCAGCACCACAGACACCCAGTAGGTGTTGTTCCACCCCCACACACACCCACATTAGCATCAAACCTCACAAGTCGAGTTTCAACAACTTGGTGACAACTCAGATTCAATGGTTTGCACTGCTTGCTCAGAAAGAAGACCCATAGATACCAGGGCTTAAAACCTAGTAAAAAGGATTTGAGTGAAGTATCAGTCTATACTTTCTGGGCCTAAGTGCTTTTGATTCTGAAAGGGGTACTCTGAAGAGGAGCTAACTGCCATTCAGCAATTTGACAGACCAAATGGGTTCAGGCTCCACTTTCCTCAAAGGCAGCAAAATCACCCAGGCTTCCACTGGGTGATCTCAGGATACTACTCAATTCTCCTAAGTATCTGCCCTTTTGCCACCCTCTTTTTTTTTTTTAAATATATTTTTATTGTCCATAATGAGTTACATTATTTAGTGGGCAAACAATGAGTTGTTATCCCCAATTCCCCAATTCCCTGATGATTCTTCCAATTTCTTTGGGATCTGTTGTGATCTCCCCATTGTCCTTTCTGATTTTGTTGATTTGGGCTTTCTCATTTCTTTGTTTGATTAGGCTGGCCAGAGGATTGTCGATCTTATTAACTTTTTCAAAGAACCAACTCTTTGATTTATCTATTTTTTAATTGTTTTCTTGATTTCCAATTCATTAATCTCAGCTCTGATTTTAATTATTTCCTTTCGTCTTCAGCTCCCCGGGTTAGCTTTTTCCATCTGTTCCAATGATTTTAGGTGGGTGGTTAGGCGATTGATTTGAGACCTCTCTGTCTTTGATATGAAGGCATTTAGACTGCCTTCATTGTGTCCTATAAATTCTGATATGATGTGTTAACATCATCATTTAATACTAGGAAATTCCTAATTTCCTGTTTTATTTCATGGATGACCCAATCATTTTTTAGGAGCGCATTATTTAGGCGCCAGTACTTTGTGTATTTTATGGATCCTGTTCCATTGTTAACTTCTACCTTTAATGCACTATGGTCTGATATGATGCAAGGAACTACCTCGATCTTCCTGAATTTGTTTAGGGAAGATTTGTGACATAAGATGTGATCAATTTTAGAAAAAGTTCCATGCGCTGCTGAGAAGAATGTATATTCTGTGTCTTTGGGGTAGAACGTTCTGTAAATATCTGTTATCCCCAGCTGGTCAATGGTGTCGTTAAGCTCCGTTATGTCTCTGCTGATCTTCTGTTTGGTTGATCTGTCTAGACCTGATAGAGGTGTATTAAAGTCTCCTACTATGATGGAATTAGAGTCTATTTCTGCTTTATTTTTGAGTAGGGTTTCCTTTATGAACTGTGTTGCACCCAAATTTGGTGCATATATGTTAATGATGGTGACATCTTCCTGCTGGATCATTCCTTTGATGAGTAAGA
>PVHP010050203.1:0-11898 GCA_004024765.1 Zapus hudsonius
AAAAAAAAATTATGAAAAATCAAAAATTAGGTAGATGGGCAGAAGATCCTGCTAGGTGTTTAAGGCACTTACCTACAAAGGTTAATGGCCAAGGATCAATTCCTCATTGTCTTCATAAATCCAGATAATCAGTGGCACAATGGCACAAGCATCTGGACTTCATTTACAGTGGCCAGAGGCCTGTTATGAGCATCCTCTCTCTCTCTCTCTCTCTCTCTCTCTCTCTCTCTCTCTCTCTCTCTCTCTCTCTCTCTCTCTCTCTCTCTCGCTCTCTCTCTCTCTCTCTCGCTCGCTCTCTCTCTCTCTGTGTGTCTTCTATCTTTGCTTGCCAATAAAATAAGTAAATAGAAAATAAATTAAACCTGGAGTAGATAATAGATCAGAGAATTCTCAAAGGAAAAGATGGAAATATGGAAATGACCATTACACACATAAGATGTTCAACATTTTTCGGCCACCAGAGAAATGCAGATAAAAACATTTCTGAGATCTCACCTCACTTAAGTCCAAATGACATACATCACATAGTCAAATAACCAATACTGGTGAGAATGTGGGGTGAGAGGAAGCCTTCCTCACTGCTGTTGGGAATGTAAACTGGTATATAACCATCATGAAAATCAGTAAGGAGGGCTGGAGAGATGGCTCAGCGGTTAAGGCACTTGCCTCCAGTGCCTAAGGCCCTGGGTTCAGTTCCCCAGGACCCATATGGGTCAGACCCAAAAGGTGGTGGCCCTGATGCGCTCTCTCTCTCTCTCTCTCTCTCTCTCTCTCTCTCTCTCTCTCTCTCTCTTCTTGAAAATGAATGAATAAAATATTAAAAAAAAATCAGTAAGGAGATTGTTGGAAAGATGAGTGGAGATCTTTCCATTGGCCATCTATACCACTCTTGTCTAGGCATACACCCTCAGTGCACCCACCACCCTTTAGTACACAGATACTTGCTCGGCCATATTTGTTACAGGTCTATTCACAATAGCTAAAAACTGGAATCAGCCCAGATGCCCATCAATTGATGAATGAAAAATAAAGATGTGGTATATATACACAATGGAGTATTACACAGCAGTGAAGAACAATGAAGTAATGAAATTTGCAGAAAAAAAGATGAAGTTGGAAAAAAATATTCTAGGCGAGGTTAATGAAGCAAGAAAGACAAATTCAACATATACTCTCTCATATGTGCTTTCTAAATGACCTCAAGTGGACATTCATGCACATGGTAGTTAACACTAGGACTGTGGGCATAAACACAGAGTGAGACCATGAAAGAGAATAATTGGCATTGGAAGAGAGGAGTTTCCAATGGAATGGGGGGGAGTCAGAATACTGCGGGTAGGAGGAGATTGAAGGGGTAGAGGGTGGGGTGGCCAGTCAAGGAATAACACAAAAATTAACATAGCATTAAGAATCAGTTCCATGGAAATCCTAACTCTGAGCAGCATTCTAAAAGATACAATCAACAAAACAGGTGGAAAAAGCTACCTTTACAACCAATGACTCTGACTAGTAAATCCAAGGCCCAGAATTGGGTCACACACACACTCATACACACACACACACACACACACACACACACACACACACACACAGTCAGTAAGCTTTCTTTGTGTAGACACACATGGTGTTTTTAACCCCAAATAATGTAGGCCATTGTAAAAACACTTGATTACCTGGCAGAGTTATTCAGACTTATTACTCAAGTCACCACAGGCTGCAGGCACAGGGTAACTGAGTACCATGTTGGTACTAAAAGGGGAACCGGCTCCCTCTCTGCTGTCCCTCATAGTGATGGAGTGCCCTACTGCAGCTGCCAAAGGACAGCGGTCACCAAAAGCAAGGATAAGCAGGGGATCCTGCAGACTATAAAGTGAAGCAGCTGGGCAATGTCATGCATGTTGCCTCTACAGGAAACCAACTGTTCTCTGATTGGACTTGTGGCCTGGTCACTGAAAGGGAACTCATATTTTGTATTGGAAACCAAGTCAGAATCCCATGATCAGAAAGAGTGGGCTAGTATGCCAAAAATCGTCTAAACAACTTTGCTTACCCTCTTGTGATGGTTATGTTTTGTTGCCAAATTGCCCTGTTAGAAATGATCTTGTGTGTTGTGTAACAGATTTACTCAGAATTGAAGACAGAACGGTAGTTAGGAAGTCATGTTAGCTAAAAACAAATATCCCTTCCTGGGAGGGCAATACAGGAAGGAAATTCCAGAGACTCCAGAAGCCAAAAAGTCTGGGAAAGGGTTACAAGACCCTGACTTAAGGCTATATAAATAGGAAGAAAATCTTTTTCTTTTTTCCTGGTTACTGGTGTGTGTGTGTGTGTGTGTGTGTGTGTGTGTGTGTGTGTGGTGTCGTAATGATTTCTCCCTAACTTTCTCGGCTTGGACCTGTGAAAGGGGGTGAGCCTCTTTCACCATTATGGAATTTTCCCTGGGTCTGTAAGGTCAATAAATCCCTTCCTCCCATCACTGTGCCTGGTTTGGAGGTCTGTCCCAGTGGAGTGTGGCTGACTACTGACAAGTGGGAGGAGACTCATGTCTGGTCTTGGAAACCAAGTCAGAATCCTAAAGAGTGAGCTGACATACCGAAAATTTTCTAAACACTTTGCTTACCCTCTTAAACCAAACTGCTCTCATGCTTGGTTAGAGAATTTGTTTTATTTTACTAATGACACAGAAATTGAAGGATAGTTCACATCCACCAATAAGACAAAAAGATAGCTTACTGCCCACCATGAGACTTTGCACCTCTAATACAACTGCCAGGGTCCAGGAGAAATTGCATTGATGTAACATCCTGAATACTGCTATCCTGACAACCAGCTGCAGGGTAATGGCGACAGACACTTAGAATAATCAAAATCAAGACAAGCAGAAATACAGAGGCTACAAAGAACTCATCCCTAAAACAGACTGCCATCAGGCCTGCCCTGGCTCAGGGAACTCTGAAGAATAGGGGTGGAATGATAGTGAGAGCCACAGAGTGTAGGGACACTCTGAGGCATGGTTTTTACACTATACCCCAGGGCATTACTGATGTAGTCATGATCCCAGTGATTACATTGACCCGCTGAGGAGTTGGAGTAAGCAGACAAAAGTGTGTAACTTGTTATACATAAAATAAAATTTAAAAGGATGCTCTCTCTATATAAAAGTATAGCCAACTACTCTCTGACAAAGGAAAGCAAGGTAATCCACCTGAGAAAACACACACACACACACATACACACACACACACACACACATATACATATACATATATATATATATATATATATATATATATATATATATATATATATAGAGAGAGAGAGAGAGAGAGAGAGAGAGAGAGAGAGAGAAAGAGACAGAGAATATAAATATATATTATAAATAAGTCATTATATAAATATGATATAAATATGTGACAATGGAAAAACTAGCTGCCTCAATGGTAGCAAATACAGAAGAATGTAGACATAGTATTCATGAATTACACAAAAATTTGACTCAAAATGGATTTTAGTCTTACCTACTGAATGCAAGGGACAGAATTCTAGAATTCACAGAAAATAATCATAGGAGAGAACTAGGTGACATTCGCTTGGATTGTGGTTGTTTAATTTTTATTGATATCTTTTTTATCCCTAATTAGATACATTGCATGAGCAAATCATATGGAGTACCTCCTTTTCAACATTTGATTCTTATGTGAGAACATGGTTGGAACATGGTCTTTCTACCTCTTCCTCCTGAGAGTAAGAATAGCAGAAGTCCACCAAGACCCCTGTGCAAAACTGCCAAAGCACAATGAATCAAATAATAAATAGATTTGATATAAATTTAAAACAATAAAACACAAATCATACACTGAGAGAAAATATTTGTAAGTCATGTATTGGGAAAAAAAGATGGTACCAAAATATATTTAATACTTTAAATAATACAAACATAAAGATACAATAAAATTGACAAGAAATCTGACTAAAAACCTCTTCAAATAAAAGATACAGTGGGAGAATAAGCACATGGAAATCTGTTTCATAATAAATGTGTTTAGGGTAGAGCAGATTCAAAGAATAGTGAGCTACAGTTCTGATACAGATGAGAGCAAAGGCTGGAGAAGCTACAAAGTAGACGAAATTCTTTCTGCTTATGAGAATGAAAAAAATGCTAATCTAGTATGGAAAACAGTTGGGTGAGTTATTACAAAGCTCAGCATTGTCTTATCGTGTAGTCAGCTGAGATGCTGCTTGGTATTTGCCCAAGTGAAGAACAAAAATATATCCACAAAAAATTGTTTCCCATAAAGGTATACTTCAGTATGACTCTTAAGTTCAAAACCCAGAGGCATCCAAGATAAAAGTCAACAGATAAATAGATACAAATTTGAACATATAAGCCATGGGATATTACTCAGTGTTAAAATGAAATGAACCACTAAAATACATAACAAATATTACAGTATATGGGTGAAGCAGATGAGCAGAATTTGAAAGGGTGAAATATTACTTAATTCCAATAACATGCCATCCTGAAAATGGCCAGACAATGGAGATAGGAAAAGCAGTTATTGAGAAGGTTTAAGTGTGGGAAAGAGATAAAGTGATTTTTAGAGTCTGAAATATTTCATCTATGACAATATATTTATATTCGATGCATGCATCATGAAGAATAGAATACTGAATGTAGTTGTTAAAAATGAATATATTTCATTATGTATTATCAAAACCTATATAATATTTTAAACAAAGAGAACTTTCTAATTGAAATATGTAGTTTAATACCTAATGATGTATCTGTCTTGGCTATAAAATCATGGCAAATGTATCACCCTGGTGTAGGAAGCTAACAGCATTGGAAAATAGAAGGAAGGTGTTCTCTTTTATTTTGTGAATTCAGAACCATATGAAATAATCAGAATGATTCTTTGTTTTAGAATCCTTGATTTTTGCATTAACTTTGTCAAGTGATACTGTAGATAAGCCCTTATTTTCTGTTGTCGTAGCATACACTGGTGTAGCTACTATTTAAATTAGTGCGGAGATTTCTACAGAACTAAAAATAAATGTGACATATGATCCAACTATTCTAGTCCTGGCCATACACCCAAAGGACTCCTGATTGTACCAGGGGGATGCCTGGCATTCAAAGTACATTCACAACTGCTTGGAAATAGAGCCAGCCTAGATGTATATCAACTGATGGAAAGAAAATAAAAATACAATACCTATTCACAATGGAATTGTAGTGAGCTATAAAGAAATATGAAATTATGATATTTGAAGAAAAATAGAACTCAAAAATATCATACTAATGAGCTAACACATTTTCAAGACATTTTCAGAAAATTTTAGATATGTGTCCTGGCTATGATTTTTTTAGACACATATATCAATGGGAGTGTAGGTCTATAGATTATTACCTTTACCTTTGGTTGTCCACCTGAAGGAGATTGCAAATGTAGAGCAGAGAGAAATCAAGCTGGAATTGAGCTTAAAGCTTCCTCCCTAATGACTAGCTTTCAAATTGCTATGAGGCATATAGGAGGAGTACATTCTTCAATGCCCACACCTACCTTTGGAACGTGGGAGCTACCATATTAAGCTTTCAGATAAGATGTGCTGACTGATGCAATACTTGAGTGATTGTTCTGGGGGTAACCAAACATTTTCTGATGAGGTTTGAAGCCTGGTCCACTAGGAGGGAACTTATATCTGGTACTATACATCCATGGCTTATTTGGACATAGGTTTTTAGAAGAAAATTCTTCTGCTGTTTGGGTAAAGTGCCTTCTAAATAATTTTGTTACACCCATAGATTAGGACTGTTCCCCGATTTGGCTGGAGAAGATTCTTTTTGTAATGGTTGGAAGTTAGTGTAAAGATATAAATAATAGACCAAAGGCAGGAAATAAAGTGACTGTTGAACATCTATCCCCAAACTAGGACATATGTGTCATCTGTTCCGAGGCTCAGGTAATGTTGCAGAAGGGAGGGCCCAACAGAATATAAGAGGGACTGTAAAGATGGCCCATAGCCCATGGTTAAAGATGATTGCTTGTAAAGCCTGACAACACAAAAGGAAAACCATAAAGGAAACACGATGACATATACTTTAGTGATCCCAATATACCTATGCTAATGGGAGGTAGAGCCAGGAGAGTACAAAACTTTTGGTCCAGCTAGACCAGCATTTGTTTTCAGCAGCAAGGGAGAATCCAATTCAAAGGAGATGCAAGACAGGTAGAGACCTCAATGTAGAAATTCATTTGCATATTGACTTCTAAAACATTTGAAATTCAGACAATAGTAAGGGAGACATATTGTTTATGTAAGATTGAACATTAAAGCTTAAAGTTGTGCTAACCAATTTCTGGCTTGTTTCATGGCTTTTTGTTATATAAAAGTTTTTGTTACATCATTGATTTACAGTATAGGAAGGTGTACTAATCAACCAACCTAGGAATTGACAATATTTTATATTCTAAAAATGTAGATAAGTAATATGATTAGAAATTAAAACTACAAATTTTAATAATAGATAAGTAAATATGTGAATAAGTAAAACAGAATGAATAGGAGGGGACTAAACCAAAATAACATGAAGATACATAAATCTGTATCTTTTCCTGTCCAAAAAGGGTAAGTAACAGATTGAACATATACTGAGAAAGGAATCAAAGGAAAGATTAAAATCCAGCATATTAAGGTAAAGTGCCTCAGAGTTGAAGAAATATGGGACTTAAAATTAAATGGCTTGCCAATTATTAAAGTACAAGAAAGGCTATCAGAAAGTAAGACATTATCTACAAAGAAATCTAATACAGAGTAATGTCAAACATCTTGTTGATTACATTAGGTCAAGATGCATTGCTTTCAATCAATTATTTTCAGATTTTAAATTCTATATTCAACCCAAACAGACGTTAAAAATGTGAATACAAAAATAAAACTTATATGCATGCCAGAATTGAAAAAAATACTTCAACATTTTTTATAAATAGAATACAGATTTGATAAAAAATATTAAAATACTCGATTGAGGCATATGTTACTTTTAATGTGTTATTGAATTTGATTTGCAATAATTTTATTAAGTTCTTCAGGAATTTGGTCCATCTTTCTCTCTGATATTGATATTAGTATAATTCTGGCTTCATAGAAGGAGGCAGAGAGCAGTGGTTTCAGCTCTTCTATAAAGGTCTGCTAGAACTCAGGCAAACCACTCAGGAGAAGTGAGAGTTTGTGAAAGAGGGGTAAGGAGTGGAGAGGGGGAAGGTGATGACTTAAGCATGAAGTTAAATCAAAAATGATTCAAAATCATAAAATACTCACTTGCATACTCTAACCTATTCAGCAAGTAGTGGGCATTGTTTGGCAAGAGGGGTAGTGAATAGAAGGGGAGAGAGTCTATGCCTGTGAAAAATTGTTCAGTCCTGCAACTCCTGGCCCCAGTCACTGACTCCTCTGCTCGTTGAGCTGTTGACCAAAGTGACCCATGAGGTCCCAAACACAAGACAGGATTCTGTCAAAGCTCTTGAATACCCACAGAAAGCCAACTATCAGTGACCCTTCGAGGTCCAGAATGGTAACCAGTCCCCAGTTGGTAGTTGGTGCAGAGCTGGATGGCACTGCATAAGCTTCCAGGGGAAATTGGTCAACAATAGTTGGAGTAAACAGAGACCACTGATATAAAACACAATCTGTCACCATGAGTAGGCTGAACACACTTCCTTCTGGGCGAGAACAGCGAACCAAGACAGGAACACTTGTGCAATGGCGACGCCAAAGCCTGGGGGAAGCAATCAACAGTTGTTTTTTTTTTTTTTTTTTTTTTTATTTGGCCAAGTAATCCACTCAGTTAAGGAGAGCCCTTAACTGGAACTTGGGACTCAGGGCAAAATGCACAGGAAACTAAAATCTTGGGAACCCCAAATAAAAATCCACTTTACAAGTGATTTACCAAGAAGCTACTAGCAATAGAATGACAGCACCTCATGACTACCATAGGGGAAGTCCCTGTAGTGGACATAGATTTGTATAAAGTAATTTAATTAACCACAGCAGGATTCAAAAATATTTTTAAATGGAACACGTGAACTCATTGTCAAAGCTCTGCAATTTTCTATAACTTTTTCTACAATTTCTGGTGGCTCATACCTTTTATTAAAGTCTACCTTTTCATGTCTATAATTACTGGAGTCTCACTGTTCAGTTTAGAATGTGGTATGCTTTACAGGTTTCAGTAACTTGAGATAATTTGTTCTACTTGAACTCACTAAATCCTCATGAAAAGCACACTGGAATTTGCAGTAATAGCCATTTACTAATTAAGTGAATCATTTCTCTAAATGCTCATTTCATATGAAGCCACTCACTGAGATTTGACAATGCAGCTTAGGGATGGAGAGGTTTTAGATAGTAACATTTGGTCAGACACCTTTGCATTAAATATTTTACAATATTCTTGAATTACCTTATGTAATTTCTACAATGATGGTGTGGTGTTTAACACATGATATAATCTGAGTTTATTAAACTAAAAAATCTTTTATTAAAACAAAATTAAGAGATCATATATCATGATTGAGAGTCTCTAGGATGAGAGTTCCTTTGTTTTACAGCTACTTGTAAATTATTTTCCACATTATGTTCTAAAAAACTCGTGCACTGATTTCAGTTTTCAGATAAGACTAATTGGTAGGAAATCTTCCTAATCCCCTAAACAAAAAAGAACAAAACCGAGGGATATACTTACACATGTGCATATACAATCCACACAATAGAATTTCCATGACTGTTTCTTATTTACCATCTAGTTATTCTTTTAAAAATAGAATACCCTGCATAAAGTGAACTTCCAAATTTATGTTGAGGACTAAATAATAATGGAATTAAGTATCATATATTTAATAAAGTTATTTTTTGTTCTGTAGCACTTTGCCTAGACGGGATAAGATTTGGTTGTGCAAAGTAAAGGCAGTATGGGTGAATATTGTTGCTTTTTATATGTCAATTGCAACTTTGTAGAATCTCAAATTATCACTCAGCATGTTGCTGTAAGTAAGTGCACAAAACTACATAAGAAAACTGCATCACATAGGTCATTATTCTTTCAGATTTAGAAATCAATGTACCTGAAGGATTCTCTGAACATATTTCTGCCCCTAATTTTGTCCTAAAATGCTTTACTTACTAGAGTCAAACAACTAGGTTTCCAAAAGCCACTATAACCTATTTAGAAAAAAAAAGCACAGCCATGATAAATGGAAGACCAAAAATAAAAATATAGAATAAGAGGCAAAGTAGATGGAGCTTTAATTCATCAAACAACATATTCATGACATTCATGTATGTTGGTTACATTATTTTTAAAACATATGAGGGTCATTTTCATCTGATACATTAAATAATTGTCTCAGAATAATTTCCAAATAACTGAAAATAGGATCATATAAGAAGCACCACTTACAATCTGAACAGTAACTAAAATAAGAAGCATTAGAGGAATTTAAAAATGTATATGGATAAAGTAACTATCATAAACCATCTTCAATTACTTAGTGGGCTTTGATTGAGGTACAAGAGGGAAAATTTGATTCATATTTGAAACACTTGGGAAACATGTCAAGAATTTGCTATTTTATCACTCCAAGATGAAATTTATTAGAATTAGATCATTTATGAAATTTTGACTGTTTTATAGTTGCAAGAAGAGCACAAATTTCATATATATGTTTAAGTGCATTTTTTTGCACTGAATGAAAGTAACAGGCAAATGGTATGTCATGCTAGAATATGGTCATGAGGAAAGGTGTATCATATAATATTCTGGGCTCTACAGAATTGTTTATGGCCTGACCCAATAGAACAGTGTCTAGGGAGCAGTGATATTCACCAATTCCAGTTCACTGATGGTTTCCTGAATTTGTAGATGTGTGATAGTAAATTTTGCAGAAAGAAATAAGGACATCTATACTTGGGATCAGATGGCTGTCCAGTGGTGTCACCTAGGATTCTTAAAATATCCAATCCCTGACCTGGAAGCCTATTCAGTTATATGATACGAATTTGATGAGGGTTTTTCCATTACTGTTTTTCTTCTCTTTCTGCATCCTGAAATGGAAGTGATTGATGTGGTTTAACGTCATTACAATGGGAATAAATAGCAATACTACTGGGCCTAGTTCATAATTTCCAACATGTCTCCAGGAAAGAAAACTTGAAGGGTTTGCATATATTATATTGATGCTGTCTATTATTTTGCTAATAGAATCAAAGGCGATCTCAAGAAACTCACTGGCTGGTTGATAAGGAGACATAAACAAGTAGCTGTGAGAGAGTCTGAATCTGAGCAGAAGCATGACAGAATTGGACAGAATTGGATAGATGAAGGTACAAACTGCAAATTATAACTCAGAGGAAGAGTCCTGAGCTAATGGTTAGGGGTAGAGATGCAGTGACATGCTAGGAGTCTCCTATACTCAAGCACTGGAGTCTTATCCCAGAAAATAAATGTAGAAAAAGTGAGCTAGAGAGATCAGCTTCCTCCTACTGTCTTCCTCCACTCATTTTCTCAGCACTAGAAACATAGGAGAAGTTTTAAAATCATTCTCTGGCATGAAGTATGTAGTTTTAAATATTGCAGAATAACAAAATGGGAAATTCCATTCTTGGTTTACATTTCACAAGAAAAATATACAAGCCTTCTCTTGTCTAAAATGATGTAGATGACTGCCTGAGAACATGAAAATATTTAGTGAGTATCCACAGTTAAGGAGTATGTATCTGCATAATCATGGAATGAACTGTTAAATGTTTCAAGGAAAAAAATGATTCAATAGGAAGTTAATAATAGCTGTTAGCTGTTTTTAGAACTCAAGCCATTTTATAAGTCCTAGGTAGTTATTTGTGTATTTTGTAATGCATTATTTTTACATTTTAGTTAATATTTATTTGATGTTTCATGAACAACATTTACTGTTATGTTTCACTTATTAACCAATGTACAAAAGAAATTAAGCAGCATAACTGGAAGTTTCAAAACACTTACAAGGCATATTTATCATATGACTTCAGTTCCTCATCCTCGTCAATAAACATTGAAATCAAAGCTGGAAATATAGCAAATGTGAAGTAAAATCTATGTACAAAAATATATTATATTAGGGCTGGAGTAAAAATATCCCCAGATGTAGGACACGTGGTTTCTTGAAATGAGGTCATATTCTCAGTTCTCACTTCTGTGAAATATATATAACCTATTTTTCCACTTTGGCATCCCTTGTTTGTGTGTGAGAGAAAGCCTGTGAGGAGCAGTGAGTAAGACTGTGCAGGCATATGGCACGAAGCTTAACAGAGTGACTTTAGAGATTTTAGAGTTAGAAGTGAGCAAAAAATACTTTTTAACTTTGTAAAACATTTAGATTTTTCATAACTCTTTATAATCCAAAATAACAGCAGTTATAAACTTTATTCTTGGCAACCTCACAGTCTTATTTCAGAGACCAAGAAGCTTGTGTTGTGAAGTCTATGGAAATATAATCATCTGTAGTCTATTTTCAACACAGGGAGATGAGGAGTTTAGTTCAAAACCATATTTAACTAAATAATTAAAACCCTTGAAATCACTCCTGATTTGTTTAGCAATGTAGTTGAAATAAGAAATTAGGTCTTGGTTTCTAAATTGATAAGCTCATTAATTTACTTTCATGACAGATTCTTCCTATCAGTGCAGACAGTTTATAAGAGAATGGCATCCAACAATATTTAACAATTTTAATCCATTATAATAGCATCCAATTTTTGATAACTATAATTGGGAAATTATTTTTGATGCGTTTTCCTTGGGACTGATGTTACAAGAAAAGGGCATGCTATACTTTTACAAACTTTAATATGCAGATGGTC
>PVHP010050204.1:0-11873 GCA_004024765.1 Zapus hudsonius
GACTCGGGCTTCCTGCGTCAGGTGCCCATTTTGAGGCGTCAAGCCCCCGGCCGCTGAGCCCGCCTCCACCGCTCCGCGCATGCGCCTCCCTGCACGGCACGTGACCATAGCGCAGGCGCCAACCCCAGGCTGGGGTCAGCTCTGATAGTTGTTGGGGACAACTTATTTTATTTTTGGTCTTTTTTCGAGGTAGGGTCTCTAGCCTAGGCTAACCTGGAACTCACTGTGGAGTCCCAGGCTGGCCTCGAACTCATGGCTGTCCTACCTGCTGGAATTACAGGCGTGCGTTGGTAAGACCTTCTGGGTGAACCAATTTTGAGGAACCTAGCCCTTTTACACTTCAGGATGTTTCTATAAGTCATGGTAATTCATGAATTAAATGGGGCATATTGTTCCAAAGGGAGTAAATTGTGAGGATTACACTAAATTTACCATAAAATTTTTAAAATATTTATGAAAGAGAAAGGGCGTCCTGCAGACAAACTCCAGACCAATGCGCCACTTGGTGCATCTGCCTTTTCTTGGTGTTGGGGAATCAACAGTGCCCATAGCTGCTCCCATAGTTTTATACTCTTTTAAAAAATATTTTATTTATTCATTTTCAAGCAGAGAGAGAGCACCAGGGCCACCACCTTGTGGGTCTGGCCCATGTGGGTCCTGGGAATTGAACCTGGGGCCTTAGGCACTGGAGGCAAGTGCCTTAACCACTGATCCATCTCCCCAATCAAGTTTTTAGACTATAGAAGCCAGAGCTTTGATATAGGAAGCAGTCTCATAGGTAACTGTGAGATACACATGCAACTTTAACTTCTCTTGTACATTTCTAAAGACTGCAAAGATATGTGGGAGATTTATTGTGATAATTATTTTCAAAATATGACTTAATATACAATTATTATTGTTATTTCAAAGTAAGGTCTCTCTGTAGCCCAGGCTTGAAGAACCAGACTCCATCTTGAAGTTAGAAGCTATTTTGTAACAAAGTTCCGTTTGATCCAACCTTGAACTTGCCTGGAATTTCTGTGACTGTGCTCTACCCCTCCCAAGAATTTCTGCCCCCTGACTATGCTACCACTCTTCCCAGAATCTATGTTACTCCTCCCCTTAACCATGATAAGACCCATGCCATCCAGACCCCCCCCCACCAATATGCTACCACTCTTCCTGGAATCTACATTACTCCTCTCCTTGACCATAAGAAGACTCATACCATTCAGGAAAAATACCAATTAATTATGTATTCTGCTTGCTAAACCCCGTGTTGGAAACTCCCCAAGTTTTTGTATATAAAAATGTCACTTTTTCTTTTGCGGGCGGCTGGTCTCTGAAGCCCTGCTTTTGGGTAAGACAGCCACTGGCCAGCTCCTATGTGCACAAATACAGCTTGCTTTAAATTGTCCCAATTTGAGTCTGTGGTCTTTTCTTGGAGTTCTGGGTTCAACAGCTGACCTGGAATTCTCTAAGTAGTCTCAGGGTGGCCTCGAATCACCAAGATCCTCCTACCTCTGTGTCGGGCCCCAGTCTAACTGAGCAATCTTAAACTAAGTTTTAGAATATGGAATAAAGCCGGGCGTGGTGGCACACACCTTTAATCCCAGCACTCAGGAGGCAGAGGTAGTAGCTAATAAGCCTTGATCCTGCTTGCTGAATTCCGTGTAGACCCTGCTGATTGGCTGTAAAACAATGTGCCCTAAGGAGGCCTACCTTGCTCTGCTGTACTCTGCTGATTGGCTCCCGCCAAAAAGTTTGAATCTTAATGCTTGAGAGAAATAGGCTGAAATATGTAGCCTCAGGTTATAAAAGGGCTTTGGGTGCTCAAATAAAATGAGATTTGCCTGACAATTCTCCTGGTCGCGTATGTCTGTCTGACCATCCGCCTCACTCGAGCCCTTTCTACTGCTGGCCGGTGAGACTTGGGCTACCTGTAGAGGGGGCAGGCATCCACGACCCCCCAACACCTCTGCCTCCCAAATGCTGGGGCTAAAGGCGTGTGCCACCATGCCCTACTAAAATTATTTTTTAATGGCAGCATGTCAGTTTTTTTTTTTTTTCAGACTACTGCCTGGGTCAGACGCTAGTGTACATAGGTTCAACTCCAATTCAGGAGAGAGCAAGGCTTCTAAGTGAAGGAAAGTAAGGGACTAAAGGAAGGATATCAGAAAGTCACATGGGTATGAACCAAAAATTATTGATTTTATCAACCTGGGTTGGGATAACGCACATTTTGTTGTGTATAATTTGTTGTATGAAAACTTCCAGCAAATATATATAAATGCACTACATCTTATAAACTCTAAGAAATACTGAGTGAGACCCTACCTCCCAAAAAAACCCAAACAAAACAAAAAAACCATATTCAAGGGGCTGGAAAAATTGCTCAGTGGTTAAAGACAGTTGCTTAGAAAGCCTGACAGTCTGGGTTCAAAGCCCCAATACCCACATAAAGCCAGATGCACTAAGTAGTGCATGCATCTGGAGTTCACTTGGAGTGGCAAGAGACCTGGTATGCCCATATTCTCTCTCCCTTCCCCTCTCTTTGCTTAGATATATTACTGAAAAACATACAAATTATAAGTATCATACAATATGTTCCATTCTATTTCAAGTGTAATTTGTTGTGCAGTATTCCCCAAATATGTATCATGATCTGTTACAATGTCCTTGTGGAAGGAGGTTCAATGTCTGACATTCATACTTACCAGTTAGTTAATACACATTAAGAACCATTCACTTTTATTTAACTAAACAAGTTCACACAAAATATATAGATTTCAAAATTCATTCTATGGTCTATTAATTTATTCTTCAGATAGAATCATTTGAGAGTTGTGCTTTGTGCAGTTTCTAACACTCATAAAAATTTAGTAAATTTGGATTTATAACAAGTTTACATCTTTTTCAGAGATTGATCTAAGGACTGATATTGGTGACCTATTCCTTTCAAACACAGTAACTAATGTCCTGTGTAAGTTCATTATTTTGCATTCCACATACAGCTATGGGCTTGCCTTACTATATGAATTCTTTTATGCATATTAAGATCTGAGGAAAAATTTCCTTATGGAGCTGGAGAGGCCTCAGTGGTTAAGGCACTTGCCTGCAAAACCTAATGAACAGAGCCCAAGTAGAGCCAGATACACAGAGTAGCGCATACATTTAGATTTTATTTGCAGTGGCTGGAGACCCTAGTGTGACCATTCATATTCTCTCTCTGCTTGAAAACTAAAAAAAAAAAAAAAAGTTGGGCGTGGAAGTGCACACTTTTAATCCCAGCACTCAGGAGGCCGAGGTAGAAGGATCACCTTAAATTAGAGGCCACCCTGAGACTACATAGTGACCTCCAAACCAGCCTGGACAACACCCAAGCCCTACCAAAAAAAAAAAAAAAAAAAAAGAAAGAAAGAAAAAAAGAAAAGAAAAGAAAAAACAGACAGGTGAGGTGGCCTTTAATCCCAGCAATGGGGAGGCAGAGGTAGGAGGATTGCCATGACTTCAAGGCCAGTCTGAGACTACATAGTAAATTCCGGGTCAGCATGGGCTAGAATGAGACCCTACCTTGGAAAACAAAACAAAAAAATTGTTATTTCTATACATTCTATACCATGAAAAAGAATTGAGTATATTATGTATTCTGGGAGAAAGGTCATATGCTTGGATCTGTAGGTCCCTCTCAACTATGGACTGTTAGGTGCCCAGTAAGTGCTGTGTAACTCTTGAACGTTTCTCACCATCCTTCTCACCATCGTAGTGTTTCCTTCATGGACTGATACACTCAAGTAAGGGGTGTGCTGTTGTTTAAAGGTTTTGCCAGACTCCTTGCATTTAGAGAGGTTTCCTTCCCTATGAATCATCTTGTGTTTAGAAGGGGTTGAACTACTATTGAAAGGTTGGCCTTTCTTCACACTGGTAGGAAGGGCTTCACTTGACTATGAACATTTTGGTGCTGCTTAAGATTCCAAGAAGTGATGAAACCTTTGCCACATTCTTTGCATGTATATGGTCTTTCTCCAGTATGAATTTTCTGATGTCGATCAACTTGGGAAGACCAGTAAAAGGCTTTTCCACATTCCTTACAACTATAGGGTTTCTCCCCAGTATGGATTCTCTGGTGTACAATAAGGGTTGAGTGACTATGAAAGGCTTTGCCACATTCTTTACATGCATGAGGTCTCTCTCCAGTATGGATTTTCTGATGTCGTTTAAGCTGAGAAAAAGAGAAATAGGATTTGCCACACTCCTTACAACTGTATGGTTTCTCTCCAGTATGAGTGTTCTGGTGTACAAGAAGGGTTGACCGATTATTAAAGGCTTTACCACATGCTTGACAATGGTAGCGTCCCTCAACATGGATTCTCTGATGTAGTTTAAGATGAGAAGAAAAGTAACAGGCTTTGCCACATTCCTCACATGTATAGGGTGTCTCTCCAGTATGAAGCATCCGATGTTTAGTAAGACATGAAGAACTGCGAAAGTCTTTCCCACATTCTTTACATATATATGGTCTCGCTCCAGTATGAATAACCTGATGGACGGTAAGCTGGGAGTAATACTTAAAGTGTTTACCACATTCGTTGCATCTATAGGAAAGCCCATCCCCATGAATTTTCAAGTGCTGGATCAAGTGTACAGAATACTTAAAGGCATTGTTACATTCACTACATTTGTATGGTTTTGGTCCAGTATGAATTTTTTCATGTGTAATAAGATTTGAACGAGATCTGAAGGCTTTGCCACATTCTTTACACCTGTATGGCTTCTCTCCTGTATGAATTAAGTAATGCTGATTAAGGTTTGCAATACTTGTGAAAGCTTTGCCACATTCTTGACATTTGTATGGATTATCCACTGTATGAAGTATACGATGCTGATTAAGATGTGTATTATTACTGAAAGCTTTGCCACATTCTTGACATTTGTATGGATTATCTACTCTATGAAATAGACAATGCCGATTAAGGGCTGCCTTATTGGTGAAATCTTTGCCACATTGCTGGCATTTGTATGGTTTCTCTCCAGTATGAATTAGATGATGCTCGATAAGTTTTATAGGCCTATTGAAGCTTTTGCCACATTCTTTACATTTGTATGTATTCTCTGTGTGAATCAGATGAGGCTGTCTACGATTTCTATCAGTTCTGAAGCTTTTGCCACATTCTTCACTTTTGTAAGGTACTGAGCCAGTATGAATTACTTGGTGTATAGTTAAGGCTGTAGGATATTTAAAACGTCTACCACATTCTTTACATCTGTAGGGCTTATGTGCTTCACTGACAGAAGCTTTTCTACATTCTTTGTATTTGAAAGACTTCTGTTGAAAATGGACACTGTGAATGATGGATGTTTTAGAGGGTTGCTCAAAGTCTTTTGCAGATTTGCTATATTTGCCAAGGTTTGCTGGAAAAAAAAGAATGAACCAAGATTTGAAACAAGATTAATGTGAATAACATTACATAAAAAACTTCTTATCTACAATACTGTCTTGAACACTGACATGATGAGGAATGGCAAGTTTTGAGCAATGATGAAAGCAACTGGCAGATGCTCTATTTAAAAAGGTTTTTCTGGGGGAAAAAGAGCACACTTGTGCTCATAAATTGAAATATAATTAATGTTTGGAATTTCATTATATTGAGAACTTGTCTCCAATATAAATATCCTTACAATTATTTAGGGTAAATCCCAAAAGGCTTCATGAATGACCAGTTTTCATTATATATATTGGACTTTCTCATATTTGTATCCGGATTATAGTTAGAAAATATTTATAGATGAAACAGTTATGGCAGGTCACACTTTCAATGTCAACACTTGCAAGGCTGAGACAGGAGGATCACAATGAGTTCAGGGCATTCAGGGCAGCTTTTGTTACATACCAAATACCAATCTCAAAAACAAATACACAATACTACTACTGAATTTATTTGGGGCATGGAAAACTCATTTGCTGATGGTAGAATAGAGCCAGTCAAAACAAACTAGAATTGACCATATTAACAAATGTGTTCTTCAAAATAAAATTGTGAAATAAAAGGGAAATGGATAGATCTAGAAAATATTATACTAAGTGAAGTAACCAAGGTTCAGAAAGTGAAACACCACTGTAGGTCCTAGCTTCAAATATTTGGTTTGTATGTGAGTTGTAATAAAAATCAATTGTACAGACCAGGAAGCTAGAGACAGGCTATGAAAACCGGCTGTAGTGGTGTATGCCTTTAATCCCAGCATTCAGAGGATGACACAGGAGATTGCTGTGAGTTTGAAGCCAACCTAAGACTACACGGTGAATTCCAGGTTACCCTGGGCTAGAACAAAACCATACCTCAAAAAAAAAAAAAAAGAAAAGAAAGAAAGAAACGAAGGAAGGAAGGAAGGAAGGAAGGAAGGAAGGAAGGAAGGAAGGAAGGAAGCCAGGCATGGTGGTGCATGCCTTTAATCCCAGCACTCAGGAGGCAGAGGTAGGAGGATTGCTGTGAGTTCAAGGCCACCCTGAGACTATAGAGTGAATTCCAGGTCAGCCTGGACTAGAGCAAGACCCTACCTCGAAAAAAAAAAAAAAAAAAAAAAAAAACAAAGGAAGGAAGGAAGAAAAAAAGAAGAAAGGCTATGACAGAGGGAATCAAGGGATTGGCTTAAGGGGCAGGTATAGTAGTGATACAACAAGAGGGGCAGAATACTGAGAGGAAATGGCCAAAGGTGAGGGATGGAGAAGAGAAAGGTTTAGGAGGAAGGCTAATCAGAATTTAAAATTTACAGCCAAGTGTGGTGGCCGATGCCACCACTGGGAAGCAGGGGCAGGAGGATTACTGTGAGTTTGAGGCCAGCCTGGGGCTACAGAGTAAGTTTCAGGTCAGCCTGGGTTAGAGGTAGAACCTCCCTTGAGAGAGAGTGAGAGAGACAGAGAGAGAGAGAGAGACAGAGAGAGAAAGTAAGTATAAGTGTGTGTTTGGGGACAAGTATGGATAATGTATCTACAAGTCATAAATTGTCACTAGAACAATTTCAGTGCCAGGTGTAGGATACCTTCCAGAGTGTTACCAGCCAAGTAGCCCCTAATGCCTGCCAAACATTATTTTATTTCCAAGGCTCTTGGTTGCCCACCAGAACTATATGGTAAAACCCAATTGCTGAAGACTCCACAGGACATTGAGAAATCAAGCTGGACATGAGCTGGAGACTCTTCCCTGTTGACTGTCAGGATGCTAGAAGGATCTATGCAGCTGGCTGCAAGAGAAGTCTTCAACTATGTTAACCAGCAGTGGACTTGAAGCTCTATGACTAGTTAACCAGGCCAAATGCTCAAACTGGTGCAATGGTGGCATATCAGTTATGGCGGAAACAAGTATTCTCTGATGATACTGGAGGCTCACTCCGTGGGAGGAAATTCCTGCCTAATAATGAAAACCTAATCAAAAGTCTAAGGCTGAGGAGGTCATCAGCCTTGGGGTGGGTGAAATACTACTATTGTACTGCTAAGTAGATATATCATGACTACCAACTGCCCTTAAATACTTATATTTGTGTCCATATGTTAATGCTACTTTCACGCTTGGTTAGAGAAGCTTCTCTTTTCAGATTGGCATTGACTACTGCAGTGACTCAAAAGCCCACCAAATTGATGAAAAGTGACAATGGAGTGTTCAGCAATAAGACATCTCTATCATACCCTCTAAGGCCAGGGACCACTGGGAAAGAGGTGAGGAAAGAACATAAGAGCCAAAGGAAGGAGAGGAGTGCTTACAATATTATCTTTCAGACACAAAGTGACCTTGATATTCATGACCTCACAGTGGCTAAGGCTACCTACACAAGACCTGCATAATAGGATGAAAAGTACACGAAATCATAAGAGGAGACTAGTTGGAAGAAGGGATTCAGTTGAGGGAGATTTGGGAAGGGGAAAGGAAAGGGTTGACAGATGAGATCATGATCATGGTATATTGTTTATATTTATGGAACATGTCAATAAACTTTTTTAATAATGAAAATAAATGTGTTCATCTTTAACTCAATTTCCTAAAGAAATGTTAATTCATCATTTAGTTGACTGCTACATGTCAAAAATTTTGAGACCAATATAAACAGACCCATTTTAAGACTATACAAATTCTGTGGTTAACATTATTTTCTAAATTATATAAATATGAATTCTCTCAGTCTTTCTCTCCTCTCCCTCTACTATGTCACAGCTGACCTGGAACTCTATGATCTAGGTTGGCCTGGAAATCATGGCTACCTTCCTATCTCAGCCTCGCAGGTGCTAGGATTATAGGTATAACCCACCACTCCCAGGTAAAATAGTAAATGTCAAACTGAGTTACTTTCTGGAATGCTGCATGTTCTTGAGCTTACTAGGTATTCAAGTTTTAGTTGTGAACAATAGTTAAAACACTGATCATACTGAGCCTCCTGGCCATTATACTTGACTTCACCATTCTTCAAGTACAAATTGTCAATCCAACAGTTTCCATATCCTCCCGTTACATTTCAAAATAGTTTTTTTTTTTTTTTGTCTTGCTTAATCTAGTGACAATCCTTGGGAGTCATAACAAGACAAAGCTGTAAGAAATTAAACTAATGCATTATATCCCTTACTATGTTAAGGTGAATAGAGATCACAAGTCTAAAAAACACTATCCCAACCTGGGCAGATCAGCAGAACAGGAATATAATAAACAGGAGGTCACCCTTTTCTCACATGAATAGGAAGAAACAAAAACACAATGACCAATTACCTTTGTGACAACTCCTAAAGTACCCTAAGTCAGGTATAAAAACAAAACAAAAAACTACCTGTACATATTAGGTGGAAGGAAAGTTGATTATTTTTGTCGAAATCAATGTATGATTACTAGGGGAAAATAGGACTATCATTACTATTTTTCTTTTTGTACAAATGTCTTTTAAATTTCTAATCAGAATGACTATTATCATAAGATCAAATGACAACAAATATTTGTGAAGGTGTGGGGAAAGGAGAAGGAACGTTTTTATTCACTGCTGGTAGGAATATAAACTGGTGAAGTCACTATAAAAATCAAAATAACTATTATCTAGTATATGACCCAGCAATACCACTCCTGGACGTATACCCTAAGATTCTATATTTCATTGTAGATATTTGCATGTCAGTATTTTTTTGTTGCTCTATTCACAATAGGTAGGAAATGAAAACAGCCTACAAACATGATGGATGCATAGCAAGGATGTGGCATATATACACAATGGAGTTTCATTCAGCACTAAAATATGGACACTGCAGGAAAATGGATGATCTGGAAAATATTATACTAAGTTAGGTAACCAAGGCTTAGAAAGACAAATGCTGCATATTTTCTCTCATATGCAAATCTGATCTTTGAACTTTTGATATTTGTATGCAAGTCGAAATAAGTAAGTGGAGGCCAGCAGTGAGCAATTGTCTCACTCTCTCTCTCTCCTGTGGTAAATGAAGATATTTACTTTAAAATGTGTGTTAAGAGCCAGGCATGGTGGAACATGCCTTTAATCCCAGCACTTAAAGGCAGAGGTAGGAGTATGGATGTGAGTCGGAGGCAAGCTGGGGCTACAGTGAGATCCTACCTCGGAAACAACAACAATAAAGCATGTTAAGTACAATTTTTGGCTTGACTACATAACGATGAAAAGCAGTAAGGGGATTGCATACAAAAATTTATAAACCTTCATTATAATCATGCATTCAAAGCTCTGATAAGATAAATATAATAAACATGTAAATGACAGAAGAGAAACTCTGATGTTAACATATTATAATGATTTAACATAAAGCTTTTGAGAATAGTGGACAAATTTTCTTATTTTCTTTTTCTTCTAAATTTTCTGTGACTCAAATAGCAATGAAAAGGGCTGGAGAAATGACTCAGCAGTTAAGGAGATTGACTGCAAAGCCTAACAACCCTGGTTCGATTCCCCAGTGCCCACGTAAAGCCAGATGCACAAAGTAGCACATGCATCTAGAGTTCATTTGCAGTGGCTAGAGGCCCTGGTGTGCCCATTCTTTCTCTCTTCTCTCTGCTTGCAAATAAATATATATATTTTTTTGCTGGGCACACTCGGGAAGCAGAGGCTCACCATGAGTTCAAGGCCAACCTGAATTCACATGGTGAATTCCAGGTCAGCCACTGCTAGAGTGAGATCCTACCTCGAAAACTCAAAATAAATAAAAAGATATAATTTTTAAAAAGCAATGAAACATCTTCGTACCAGTCAGACCATGCCATGAAGGACTTTGTCTGTCACTGTCAGTGTTCCAGGACTGTGGGAAGCTGCTTATTGTGCCTTAACTTCGTCGACGCCATTTTGAAGGTCTCTGCCATTTTCTCTACTAACCAAAGCTAATTTTGTATCTCTCTGCTTAAATTTCTTTTTCCTACCTGCAGGCTTCCTGCTAGAGATCACATGTGGTCAGGTTACCTAGCATCCCAGTTATGCTAGTTCCTATATACACGCCCATGCACTTCCTCCTGCGAGAAGATATTTAAGTACTTCCTGTACTGCATAAATGGAGACTTGATCAGAATTTTTGTCTTGTCTCCATTCTTCACATCTTTTCGCTTTTCATTCTCACCCCCTCCCTTAGGGTCTTCGTTGACTGACCCGCAGGCCAAGACACAGGACATTGATGGATGATGAGGAGGAGACTATGAAGACTTAGAAGCATGATAAACACAGGGCAGGAGATGTCCTTCTCTGATACCAAGAGAAAAAAAAAACAGGCTCTTAAAAAATCATTTCCATGCTAGGTGGCACACACCTTTAATCCTGGCACTTGGGAGGCAGTGGTAGTAGGATCCCTGTAAGTCTGAGGCTACCTTGACACTACATAGTAAATTCCAGGTCAGCTTGGGCTAGAGCAAGACCCTACCTTGAAAAAAAAAATCATTTCCATGAACATAGAACCTTCTATCCACATTTTGAAGCCTGGCTTCCTTCCTGGTCTTCAGACTTCTCCCTGTGTCCTCGGATGCATAGATTTCTACCTACCTGGATATGTGGTCCTAGTTTTTTTAATCTCAACATTCCAAGGCTGCTTTGATTGCTCCAGAAATGTGACCAGGTATGGTTTTTGAACAGTTAGACCTGTTGATTTGAAAATGAAAAATGATGCTTGCATGGGATTCACGCAATGACCACTACCAGTTTTACACAAGCATGGTGTTCTGGAAGGAGAAAAGATAAATATTGTTATTTGGGCAGCTACATCAAGACACACAGAATACTTGTGCAGATTTTTCAATTGAGAGTCTAATCTTGCACACACAAATGAAAGGTAAAGTCAAGAATATGGACTTTAAGGATGTAGGCTACAATACATGATCCCACAGAATTTCTAAATTTATAGCACTATTCTAGAGTGAGGGAAGGAGACTTCCCCAAGAAAGATTATAAAGAAACACAATTAAAATGATGGAGTCCAAAGAACCAGCACCAAAGTATTTTTCCTCAAGTGCAGGAAGGAGAAAAATCTCAAGAGAAATTCCACAAAGGAAGGAAATTAGATGTGCACAGGGATTTCAGAATTCTGTAGGACAGCCTGACATGGGGGCACATGCCTTTAATCCCAACACTGTAGAGGCTGAGAGAGGAAGACAAGAGTTTCAGGCCATCCTGAACTACAGAATGAATTCCTGGTTAGCCTGGGCTAGAGTGAGACCATGATTTAAGCAAGCAAACAAAAACAAACAAATATGGCTCAGCAGTTAAGGCACTGGACTGTAAAACCTAGCGACCTGAGTTTGATTCCCCAGTACCCACCTAAAACCAGATGCACAAAGTAGTGCATGCATCTGGAGTGCATTTGCAGTGCCTAGAGGCCTTTGCACACCCATTCTCATTCTCTCTCTCTCTCTCTCTCT